>CAOJBK010761669.1:0-10694 GCA_948294925.1 Codiaeum variegatum | reverse complement strand
CTCACGGCCGTGACCAATGGCCGTGAGCCTAAGATGAGCTATTGTTTCTCAAGTCTTCGAGGTAAAAATTAGATAGAACCTTCCCATGTGATCATGGGTATAGGTCATGGTCATGACCTAGTATGCATACACTGTTTTAAGTTATAATTTAGGCCTTTTCTCACAGGTATGGGTTACGGCTGTGAACAATGGCCATGACCTCGATTTCTCCAGCTGTATAAAAGCCAGATTTCTGCAGGAAAATAGAGTCTAAAAGTTTTCAACCTCTTTAGCTTTAAAAGGAAACCCTACCATAGTTAAATAGGAAGAAAAATCACACCTAAGAATAATGAATTAATCAAGAAGAAGAGATCAAAGTGGAGATTAAAAAAGATTCATCAAGAATTTATAGTTTCGTATGGGTATTAGAATAACAACTCCTTATGGGTTTCTTAGTTCTCTCTTCTTTTCCTTTAATTTTTTCCTGTAATTTTGCTATCATGAACTAAATCTTTTGGTTTACCTAGATTATATGAGTATTAGCTACTTTGTATGGATTGATTGACTTTAATACTCAATGGATGTTTGAAATTGTCTTCAAGTAATAATTTCAATTTATATTACCTGTGGTTTTCATCTATAATTGCATGCTTGTTGATGATTATGGTTGCCTAATCTTTGCTAGAGATAGAAATTTTAGGTATTGAACACTTGAAATTATTTGGGTTTTCTATGATTGCTAGAGATAGATTCATAGACACCTAGGGTTAAGTTTATTTCATATGAAACCTAATGTTTCTCCTAATTGATTGGTTATAAGAAGAGATTCCCCTCCTTTACTTAAGAATTAGAGATTTAATTGCTTGATAAAGAATGGAATCTAATTTTAAATATGAATAAGCCCACTTGAAGTATAATTCCAATTTCCATTAAGTTGTTGATCGCCCATATAATTTAGTCTAATACGAGTCGAAGTCTAGGTAAACATTTTCTGATATTGATCTTTATCTTTGCATTTGTTTTCTTAGTTAATTGTTCGATTTAATTTAATTTAGTTAAAGTTTAAATTAAACATAGAATAATTTCATTATTGGTGAGCAAAACAATAGTGGAGGAGAGTAAGTTAGTGATTAACTAATCAAACATACATGAGTCCTTTGGGAGAACTATATCTGGATTCACCATTTTTATTACTTAATACGATCCTCATACACTTGCCAGTGTGAAGTAGAGTTTTTCTCCATCAAGTTTTTGGTGTTGTTGTCGGCGACTGGTCATTAGTTCTATATAGTTAACATTAATAATAAATTTGAAGCTGTTGATTTAGCCTTTCTATCCTTGTTTACTAAATTTCAGTTACTCTTGTTATTGTCTTTCAGGTACTAGTTTATAACCAGAGCTAACCACTCTGAACTCTTCCCATTCAATCCGGAACTTGAGAAAACCTTAAGAAATTAGAGAGAACAAAGGGAAAGATGGGTAGCTTTGGCCAAAGACATTCCACTTTCGGGAGTTCAAGAAGATGTAACTGAGGAAGGAAATATTAAGGTACCCGAAGTCAATATGGAGGGTAACGACAACAATAACGGTAATACTGGTAATGGAAATGCCATTAGAGAAAGAGTTGGTAATGGAAATAACATGATTCAAAATGTCAATGGTTAAGGAGCTAGAGCTCTATTGCAAAGGACAATGCAATATTTTGCACAAGCTTATTTGAGTGATGTAGATGGTCCTATAAGGAGGCCAGGAGTTGAAGAAAATACTTTCAAAATTAAACCACCCATTATTCAAATGATACAAAACTCTTGTCAGTATGGGGGATTAGCCCATAAGAAACTTCACACCCATCTTAATGAATTTGTAGTGATTTGTGATACCTTTAAGATGAATGGGGTGATTGAGGACATAGATAAATTGTAGTTATTTCTATTCTCTTTGAGAGATAACCTAAAGAAATGTCTTAAGTCCTTTCCTGCAGGCCATTTCACAACTTGGGCATAGTTGGCAAAAGCCTTTTTAGAAAAATACTTTCCGCCTGCCATGACAACGAAGTTGAGACATGAGATATTCTCTTTCACCCAGCCTGAGGGAGAATCATTGTATGAAGGATGGGAGAGATTTAAGGACTTATTACTCAAGTGCCCCCATTATGGATTCTCCATGTGGTAATTAATTAAAACTTTAACCAATGGATTGATGTATAAGAATAGAAAGAATATAATCTCAGTTAGAGGTGGAACATTGGGTGATAAGATGACGGAGGAGAATTGGGAGCTTATCGAGCAAATGTCTATGTCCTACTATCAATGTCTCCCCTTTCTTAGTGAAGTTCCTAGACCAATAGCACTGAGTGTTCACAATGTGGATAATATGACATCATTCTTTGTGCAAGTAGAAGCTTTAATGAGGATATTCGATGCATTCACTTTGGGTACCTCAAGGTCCCAAGTGTCATTTTGTAAGAATTGTGGTGGTGGCCACTAAGCACAAGAATGTACTATGATGGGTCCAAGTGTGGGGTCAGAACAAGTGAACTTTGTAGGGGGCATGTAGAGGAATAATAAAAACAACAACCCCTACTCAAGTACCTTTAACCAAGGGTGGAGGAACCATCCCAATTTCTCTTAGAAGGATCAAAACGAGCAAAGGGCTCCTCCATCAGGTTTCCAGCCAAGACCCCCAATGCAACAACAACTCTCTCCCCCTAGAAAGAGCTCTTTTAAAGAAACCTTGGAAAAATTTATTCAAGCTACAAATAAAAGGTTTCAAGAGCAAGATGCTATCAACAGGAATACCCAAGCCTCTCTTTAAAATCTTGAGACCCAAGTGGGTCAAATTGAAAAAATGCTAAGTTAGAGGCAATTGAGTACTTTTCCTGGCAATACAGAGGCAAACCCTAGGGCAGAACTTAAAGCCCCCACCCTTCGAAGTGGTAAAAAATTGAAAGAAGTTGAAGAGCCAAAGGTGATGAATCGAGTGGAAGAGGGGGTTGATAAGGACGGCGTGAAAGAAAGTAATGTTAAAGGAAAAGTTCAAGAGGAGAGGATTTTAGAGTAAGAGATCAAAAGGCCTAAATCTCCTATTCCAAAGTATAAGTCTCGAGTGCCCTATACCGCGAGGCTTAGACAAAATGTAGTGGACCTTAATTATGGTAAGTTCCTCACCCTTTTTTAGCATTTACACTTTAATTGGTGGAAGCTCTTTTACAGATGCCAAAGTATGCAAAATTTTGAAAGGAATTGCTAAGCAATAAGGGTAAGCTGGAAGACGTATCAGTCATTCAAATTTCAGAGGAAAGCTCTACTAACCTCAGCAAACTACCAAAGAAACTAAAAGATCTAGGGAGTTATACTATGCCTTGTACTCTCAATAATTTAAATATTAATAATGCTTTAGCTGAGCTCGGAGCAAGTGTGAGTGTAATGTCCTACCAAGTCTTTAAGACTCTGGGTTTAGGTAATCCCAAACTAACACATCTAAGCATCTAATTAGTGGATAAGTCCATCATTTGAGCCAAGGGTATTGTAGAAGATGTGTTGGCCAAGATCAACCACTTTATTTTCCCTATCGATTTTCTTATTGTCGAGATGGAAGACAATGTCGACAGCTCACTCATTTTAGGTAGACCGTTCTTGGACATCGCCCGTGCTATCATCGATGTGTATGAGGGCAAGACAAACCTAAGAGTGGGTAATGAAAGTATTGTCTTTCAACTCCCTAGTATCAAGGCACACACACATCCCTTTGAACAAGTCAATTTTTATGCTTCAACGGTTGAAACTAAAAGTTCAAAGGGGAATTTAAATTATGATAACAAAGTTACTGTGGAGTGTGTGCTTCAATAGGGAAATGAAATACTGGTAGTCAATGAGAAAATACAAGAGGAAACCCTGAAAGGAATTGTCAAAATCCTTATGAAAATTGGTAATAAGAAAGGGGTGAAGAAAATCAAGGTAAAGAAGGAAGTAAATCTTAAACATGGCAAAAAGGTATGGCTTCCTAAAACCTTTCTCGAATCCTGCTTGAAAAGTTTGAATTCTAAACTTCATGGTACGATCAATAATGCATGTCTAAGTTTTGAAAAATGTGGTTGCCATGGTGTTTTTGAGGAATCGCAAGAGGTGAGGTGATAACCTCACCCAACGTCCAGCTAAGACGATGTTAAAGAAGTGCTTAGTGGGAGGCAACCCACTAATTTTCAAGTTTGTTTTTTTTATTTGTCATTTTATTTTTATTTTTTAATTTTCATGAGTTAAAAGGAGTATGACACTTGATCTGAGATTGTCGCAGGTAATTCGAGCCTCAACTAACGTGAAATGGTATGATTCGAGCCATAAGAAATGCCAAAATTCGTGGTCTGAATCGATGGGTAAGTACAGCTTAAAAATTGGTACAAACTATTATTTGTTTTTGGGTCAAAATTTTTCATTGGCAGCAATTCATTAGGCAGTCATAGCCTTGCCTCACAGGCGTGACCAATGCCCGTGATTGCATAGTGAACCATTGCCTATTTTTAAAAAATAATGACTGACTCATGGCCTTGGCTCATAGGTGTGAGGCATACCCGTGAGCCACTATGTAAACACTACCAAATTTATACATGAAATGATGATTTGTAGGTATAGTTCACGGGCGTGACCAATATCCGTGAGCCATCCTAAACATATTGTACTTCAGTGTACCTCACTGGCATGGGTCACAATTGTGACGCATGCCCGTGAGCCCGACTCTGCCGAAAAAAGTGTGGCACACACTCACACGAATTAAACACATATTTAAACCCACTTTTTTATAACATATACACCATTTCACAAGTTTCTTCAAATTTCTACTCCAAATCACTCTCAAATCTTTTCAAAATCACTTTTCAACCTAAGGATTCAAGGTTCTTTTAATTGATTTAACAACATTCTCAAGGTTTTTCCTTCTTTTTCTTTCTTTTATTGCATTTTATGTTATGTGTTAGAAAAACAATATTCAGGGTTTGGTTTAATTTTGTTTATTAGGGTTTTGATTTTATGTTTTATTTGGATTGTATTTGTCATTCATGCCTTTAATTTTGGTTTATTTTCATTGTTTGGTTTGAGTTGTTAGTCATCATGCATATCAATTTCTAGGGTTTTCCGTTGAACACACCTTTGAGAATTTGTTAGTTTTTTCTTATTTAATTCCTTGAATCCACTTTATTTCTTTATTTTACATGAATTGGGAGTAATTTTGGTGATGGTTTTGGTTGGTTGTGGTAGTCTAAGTTTGGGCATGCTATGTGTTCGATGAAATGCCACAGTGAATGGGAGCTTTGATTTCACTTGAAATTTCACAAATTTTGTGTTGAATGAATTTTTAAAAAACTCCCATGTCACTTTAGTTTGGTTTGTTTGTATGCATTGCACACCAAGCACATTGTTCTATTTTTATGATTAAGTGTTGGTTGTGCCATGAGTTTGATGTTGTTTGGAGTGATTTGGGGTCCTTGTTAGCACCAATCTAGTATGCATTTTATTCTCATTTAAACAAAATGGACACCCTCTTACCCAACACCTAAGTAATGCACAAGCACACATGTTTTATGTCTTCTAGTGCTTTAGGCCCTTTCTTTGTTCAAGTGTGGGGGGAAATTGAGTGGGGTGCTTGGGGTAATATGCTTTGGTTATTTATGCATGCTTTTGGGATGCTAATGGTCTATTTTCAATTGTTGCCTTGCTCAATTTCGATTTACGCACACTAACCACTAATAACCTATTTTGTTATTTCCTTTTTTTGTTGATTTTTGTGTTGTTTTGCAGATAATGGGTCCACGAAAATAAACTACCGCTGCATCTTCCAGCTCAAAATCCATAGGCAAGCGACCAGCTTCTTCCTTACCTACTAAGAAGCTGAAGAAGAAATCCTTAGCTATTGCACTACCACACCCACCATCACCACCAACAGGATGACAACTTAAGGGTGCTGTTATGAAGTATAACCCATGTCATCTGTATCTCCAATTCCCTGAACAATGGCAGAGAGATTGATTGAAATTGTTTGGCAACAAACCATTATACACTAGCTATGTGACTGATTGGGGGTCCTTGGAATGATAATTGGAATGTGAGAGAATGAGGGCAATGATATCTCATCCTAGTTAGAGGAATCTATATGAGATATAAGAATTAACATATAAGGAGCTACCTTTGGAATTCTTGTGCACTTTGGTTTGGCCCAAGTAGTTATCAGACTATGACCAGCAAGCGATTTAGTTTCAATTGGGAGGTAGGGAGTACACCAAGAACATTAATGAGTTAGCTCATGATTTTAGGCTATATACTAGTGAGGAGGTGGACACAGGATGGTACTACAATGCCACATGACATTCAACTATGAGACCTCGACACCGGTAAACATTTTAAAGGAGTTAGTTAATGGAAAATGGGCATCGGCAGTTAGTAAGGCAATGAAATTTAAGGATCTTGCCCTCTGGTACGTGCACTATTTACTTAGTCATTCCATATCTCCCCGTTCTCAATCAAGGGGACATATGAACAAATCCAATCACTTTTTGTTATACTGCTTGGCTAGAGACCTGCAAGTGAATGTCACTTATTCTTTATTGTGGATGCTTAATGAACAAGCTAATAATGGGAATTCAGGATGTTTAGAATGTGGTTCTTACATTACCTAGTTGGCTAGAAATTTAGGACTATTGGCTGGGGTGGATGATATGAATTTAGATGGGCCAACATAGCTATTTGACACTGTTTGTATTGAGTATATACTACAAACAAAGAAGGGAAAAAGGAGTCGAGCAGCCTCATCTTCATCTCCACCTACCGAGGCCACCTTCTCTTCTTCCACGGATGAGCCACCTTCACCTGCTGTTGCCCCAAAGGCAAGTGTCAAGGAAAATATAAGGCGCATTCAAGCAAATATTGGCCACATCCAAAGGCAACAATAAGTTCTCCTAGATGAGGTAAGAGAGGAGCGCAAGCATCACAACTGGATCACTAAAATCCTTTTCAAAATTCTGAAGAAAATATATATGAAGAAGCCAAAGCTATCTGCCTCTCCTCCAATTTAGCCAGTATGAGCCCTAGGACATTTATGAGCCTCCTCCTTCGTGCCACCTGTATTAAGTCACCCAAGTACTTCATCGTTGGTATTGCCAATGGAGGTGCTAGAATGTTCTAAGCCAGAGATGGAGATGCACTCGAACAGCCCACCAACTCCCACTCTAGTAATGATCTCTAGATTAAGGCAGATGATGATGAGGATGATGAGGATTGTGATGATGATAGTGGCTCCTTGAGCCCCTCTTTCTAGTGTTTTCAGTTGATCCCTCTCCTTTTACTCGTGTTTCTTTTATTTTTATTTTTATTTTTATTTGTACTGTTTAAGGATAATTGTTTTTGATGATCTATCACTTGTGATATTATTCTAGGTTTCGATGTGAAACCATAACTTATGATTGGTCTGTAGTTCTTAATTCCCTAATTTTGCTCAGAATTTGCTAATGCGAATGAACACCCACTTTCTGTTTTCAGGGCAGTATTTTCTTTCTCTTCTTTCTTTATTTTTTTTACACACATTGGGACAATGTGTGGATTAAGTGTGGGGGAGCATTTTGAAATAAATTACATTATTGTATGAATTAATGCCTAAAATAGGAAATAGAAAATTTATGCACAACACATAATGAGTTTCACTTGCATTATGATAAGACTTTAAAAGTGAGAATTTTTTTATCACTTACATAGATTCTATTTTTCACATATTATTTTGATTTCTGATTAAACTTTGAACATAGTGGTTGATTGTAGGATTCCACTTAGCACAGTTCCTACAACTAAGTTCTAGGGTGTTTAGTCATTGATTGAGCGTCTAGTCTTTTTTTTGCGCATGAGTTGGATTAGGAAACTAGAGCTAGTACTTGGGTTCTTGATTGGCTTTCTTAGGGAAAGGAACAAAGTAATAATAATAAGTGCACTCATGAAAAAAAAAGGTGTAAATATAAAAATTGGGACTTTGAAAATGATAACATATTCTGCTGGTTTCTTATTACATAAAGCGATATCTAAAGCAAAACCATGAATAGTGATAGTAGTCGGCTAAACAGTTCCGTGACTAGTTGAGTAACTAGGAGTCAGCGCCATAAAGCCTTTACTTTCGCGTTAAAAGACTAATGACTAGTTTGGCTAAGTCAGGTCCCATCAAAATCTGGAAAAGTATCATGAGAAATTGCACAAAAGTGTGAAAAGAACAAATTTGATTCCCCAGGAAGATCGATCAAGTAGTTTGAGGAATGCTTAGGTTGAATGATTCGATTCTAGCTATGTTTTTGGATAGGATGTTCAAATTGGTGATTGAATTGTCTTGGAGCCAAGTTGTGAGAACAGTACCTTCATGGACTCCGAACTTGATTATAATATTCTTAGTTTAGTCATAAAACCAAAACCATATGTGTAAAAATGGATGTCTATTGCAGGTGATATTTGTCCCTTTTTTGTTTTTCTTGATTCTTGAGTCTTTGATGATTGCAAGTAAAGAATGTGCAAGATTGTGTTTAGGTTTGCTCGAGGATAAGCAAATGTTTAGTGTTGGGAAATTTGATAATGGCCAAATATACCTAATTTATTCTTCGTTTCTTGGCCATTATCCGTATCTAATTGAATTTAATTTGTTTGTTTTAGTGTGTTTTCAGCTTTTCTAGTTCTAGTACTGATTCAAAGATAAATAATGACATATATCAAAATGAGCTTACAAAAGGAGCATCAAAGAGTTGAAAATTAAGCAAAGGCAGATTCATTGGTATAGCTCACCGGCGTGATCAATGCCCGTGAGTTGGAATACAACTACTGGAAGAGGAAGGGAAGCTAGAAAAGATAGGCATGGGGCTACAGGGAAGTCACAGGCATCGCTCACGGCCATGACCAATGGCCATGAGCCTAGGATGAGCTATTGTTTCACAATTCTTCAAGGCAGAAATTAGACAGAACCTTCCCTTATGATTACGGGTATAGGCACAACCATGACCGATAGCCGTGACCTAGTATGCAGCCATTATTTCAAGTTAGAATTTAGGCCTTTTCTCACGGGTATGGGTCATGACCATGAAAAGTGGTTGTGGCCCCGATTTCTCCAACTGTATAAAAGCTAGATTTTCACAGGAAAATAGAGTCCATAATTTTTCAACCTCTCTAGCTTAATAAGGAAACCCTAGCAGAGCTAAATAGGAATAAAAATCACACCTAAGAATAACGGATTAATCAAAACCGAGGGATCAAAGTGGAGAGATTAAGAAAGATTCATCAAGAATTTATAGGATTTTAGGTATTGGGCTAAGAATTCCTTATGAGTTTCTTAGTTCTCTCTTATTTTCCTTTAATTTTCTATCGTAACTTTGCTATCATGAACTAAATCTTTAGGTTTACCTAGATTAGATGAGTATTAGCTACGTTGTATAGATTGATTGACTTTAATACTCAATGGATGTTTGAAATTATCTTCAAATAATAATTTCAATTTATATTATCTGCAGTTTTCATCTACAATTGCATGCTTATTGGTGTTTACGGTTCCCTAATCTTTGCTAGAGATAGAAATATTATGTATTAAACACTTGAAATTGTTTGGGTTTGCTATGATTGCTAGAGGTACACTACAATAAAACTGTGATTTACTGACCCCGATTACTGACGTAATTTTTTAGTTCAGTAATAATGACACTTATAGACCAAATTGTGACGCAATAGGGGAAAAAATTAAATAACTTATTTACTGACTACTTAATAACCCCAAAAATGGGTCACTAAATTACTGTTGCAATTTTAAAGTCGGTACGTCATCACTAAATTGGGGGCAACGATTTATGAACTTCCCACCAAAATTATACTGACCAATTTCTAACTAAATAATTGCGTCAGTAATTACTGAAGCTTTTTTTGGATTGGTATGTGGTTAGTAAGTTACTGGTACGAAAACAAATTTTTTTGTGAAAATTGAGCGGTAAGGTTTTAATATTTACCAACCCAATTTCGGGGTCAGTAGGGAGTCAGTAGTCTTTTAATATAAATACAAAATTTTCCCACTTTCCCCTAACTCCTCCATTCTCCCTCCCAAACTCAAAATGTAGAGCACCCCACACCCTAACCTGTAAAAGTAGGGCCATCACCTCCTTAGCCATCTTCCTAGACCTCAGCTCTCAGTCCTTCTCCGACTACCATTCCCACTTATTAGCTCTTTCCCATCTCCGACGAAGACCGAACCAAAGCTCCCTTCTCCCTTTCGAAACCTGTACTAGAACCTGAAACCAAACCTAACAACCCATTCTCTCCATTTATCAGTTGATCCCTCTCTGTTATTTAAACACAACCATTGAATCCCTCTATTTCCCCTTCTTCTCCCTCAAAACCATAGAATCCTAGCCACTGCCACCACTAAGCTTCAACCTCTGCTTTCAGCCTCAGCTCTGGTGATGTCACATTCCTCAGCAGTAGCGGCGAGGACAACTACTAGGGAAGCAGGGGTAACTAAAGTTGTCGTGCCTCTTAAAGCGACAGAGAAGGTTTTATCTCCGACAAGTCCAATAGTGGTGCGAATGGTGATTCCGATGAGCCATTTGTTTCACAGAACTATTTGTTCTTATGGTATCGTTTTCTTGTCTCACATCCTTGTGTGAATCTATCTTGGGTTTTATGATTCATTAAAATCTCATTTGTTTTATTTTTCTAGTGAAT
>CAOJBK010761543.1:0-10329 GCA_948294925.1 Codiaeum variegatum | reverse complement strand
GCATGAAATTTTATATATTTTACTTTACATTTAAGTTGATTTTATGCCCAAAATTGCATTTGATATGTTTGTTAAGTGGTTTTTAGATAAAGTCAGGAAATTGTGCTTAAACAAAGTTATTTGGTTGAAATATCAAGTTCCTAAATGAATGGAGTAACTTGAAGCAATTTTTGGAGGACTTTTGGAGACTATTGTGAGATTTTATCAGGGCATGAGCTGTGCCTAGGAGACTTAGGCCGTGCGTAGACCCGTGCCAATTTCTGTAACTAAGGACTTGTAGAATTTGATTTACGCACGAGCCTTGCAGATCCATCTTGGACCCATGCATCGCCCCATGCGGATTACTGGAAGAAAAGAAAGGAAGGGGTCCTAAGAGACAGAAAGGCGCACAGGGCTATAAGTCTTAGGCATGGGTTATGCGTGCATAAAGACAGGGCTTTGTGGACTTCCGAAACAGAGTAGGAAAAGGAGTGTTAACACTAATTAGACATCCAAAACATAGATTTTTCACTATATAAAGAGTTCTATTGGTGCCTACAAGAGAAGGACATGCGATAACACTTCAGAGAGCCGTTCTAAATGAGTTTTTTAGAGAATTAGCGTAGGATTGCTTGAGATTTAGCTGTCAATACTCTGTTTTCTCTGTTTTTCATTGTTTTCTTTTTAGTTTTTCATCAATTTATCTCTTTTTAAAGATTGAAGTTGAATTTCTCCAAGGAGATTGAAATTTTTTTGTTATTAATAGAGATTTATTCTTAACTTTAATTATTTAAATTCTGAGATTTCTTTGCATTAAGGATATTAAGCATGATTTCTCTAAGAATTATTATGAATTTGTTGAGTTCTAAATCAGTCATGAACTAAATTTATTTTTATCTAGATATTGAAGCATGTAATAGTCTTGATATGATTGATTTGTTGTAAGTTTTATTATTAGGTTTAACTTTTTCTTAATTGACTTGGAATTAAATCTAATAACTGATTGCTTGATCACCAATTAGTTTTATTAGGGTTTGAACGATGGAGTGAGAGTAGAAGTCTAAATCTAGAATTATTCAATTAGGATTCGAAAACGAATTGGGTTCATAAGTTTTAGTCTTAAATCCTTTTATTAATGTATGTTTTCTCTAGATTACATCTATAAATGCGATATCTATATTAGGGTAAGCTCTAGTTGAATGATTGTATTGAACATTGGATTGTTAAACCTAAGTAATAGAATTTATAGTTCAAAATCATAAAGGATAGACTATGGATTGTCAATTTCTCTAGACATCTTCATATCTTTGCATTCTCATATTCATTGTTTATTTGCTTTACTTTAATTTACTTTTCAATTCAAAACCAAAATCTTCTTTTCACTTTTACTACACTTAAGAAACAAATTAATAAAGCTTAATAAACCTTAAGATCCGCGAGGGAATACAACTTTGGGTTCTCATCCCATGCTACGATAGCTCATATGCTTGGGATCACTATTTGTTAGTATATTTTGAAGCGAACACATGTTTATGAGTGAATCTTCATTCTGAACTTGTTAACATGTGCCCTAGGGCAGGATTTCATATAAGAATTATTATCTATCCCTTAAGGCTTTTCAAATCTAGGGGATAGTCTTTTTCACTAATATTTCATCCATCAGGGTGATTCTTGGGGTAGGTCCAGGTCTATAGTGGCACCCTTTATTCCCATATTATCTAACACCGACTTCATTGTCTGAGCTATATCCATCACAGGGGTTGTCTTTCCCAGTACATTCTCAGCCTTTTGGCACCCTTTTGGCCGCCTCCTGCCCCCTTTGCTGGGCGGGGTCATTTTGACCTTCGCCAGCTCTTTCCACTCTAGCACAATGTGCTTGAGAAAGATGTTGAACCTGTTGTTACAAAGCCACCACATGCTTCTGCAACTCTAAATAGTTACCATACATACCCTCCATGGCTACTGGATCGTTGAAATCTAAGGTAGAGCCTAAGTGAAGACTACCTACTCTTTACGCTTGTGGTGCTCCGACAGCTAGTGTCCCTATAACACCCAATCCCTGGGCTATATTTTGAGGCCTGGGCACATTCCCTGTTGGGGCGACTCTAGGGGTTGGGGACATATCGCTTCCCACTAGGACCACCCTAATCGTCTGACTTACTGGGACAAGAGGTTCTTCCATGTCCAGTCCTGGTTCCTTCGAGAACAATTCCAATCCCTGGTTTAGATCGATATTCCCTGCCAGATTCGCCGTAGTTGTTCAAATAACAAGAAAAACTGAAGATGTGTCCACGCTCATTCCACCAAATGTTGTCTCAAGGCTTAAGACGACCCCTGAGGACTACTCGTGGTTCACTCCTAAGTTCCTGGTAATATCCTAAAAACACACAATAGAGACACAAGGTGATGCCTAAGGGTAACCACTCCGATGCTTAAGTCAGTGTGCTAGAATAGAAAGAAAACATAAAAGAAATAGAGAGAATGGAGTGATTAACCTATTTTCAATGGATCAAGATAGCTTATATAGGCCATTGACTGCCCTTATCCTTAATATCTCGGGGATAAGAGTTATCTTTATCCTATATTCATAGTTATCGGATAACTTATCTTTTAAGCTAAAATCTCAGAGGAAATCATTTACTCTTACCAAGTCTTGGACGACTTCCATAGAAAGTGAACGATCCCAAAGGGTCCAAAGCGTGTAACCTTGCTATGAGCCTGCTCAAATCATCCCTGAATACACGTTACCAGCTACGGGCGACCCTTAAGGTTGCATGGAGTGAACCCTCCAAGGGCGAGTTATATATATATATATATATATATATATAATAATAATAATAATAATAATAATAATAATAATAAAAAGAGTCAAATAAAAAGATTTATTTCTATCAAAGTAAATTTAATTGTTTTTTACATATAAATATTGGTGAAAATATTTTTTTATTAAATAAAAAAAATATATAAAACATATAAAGTATAAGCAGGAAATAGCGTTTGGACCATTTTATAAAACTGCAGAATTGGGCTTATGTTTCAAATAAAGACGGCAAGTAACTATAAATTCCCGAAATAAACTTTGTTCAGAGAAAGAATCACTCAGTTGAGTTCTTTCAGAATTTGGTTGAAATTTGGATACACAAACTGTAAGTTCATTTTTACTTTATGAAAATGATTCAATTTATGTTTTCTTTCTTTTTATTGTTACTTCATTTTGATAATCCTGTGTGAATTGAATAGTTTTCAACCATGGTGAGAAATTTTATTTCTAGGGTTTCCGCTGTGTGAAATCTGTAATTCCAGTTTTTAGTACATATCGACAAAATTAAATACAAATATTTTGTTATGAATTCTATAAATTTTAGTTGCTGCTGTAGGTTGGAAGATTTTAGCTGATTTATGTCGAATTTCACAGATTTAAACGCATGTGTAGATTTTTGAACGACTTTTTTTTGCATATCAAGAATCTCAATAGTGAATTTCTCAATGAATTCTGTAAAATATAATGAATTCAGTTATACCAAATAAACTCTCATTTAGCTAATTCTGTAAAAAATAATGAATTCAGTTATACCAAATAAACTCTCATTTAGCTTTTGAGTTTTGATTCATGTCAAGGATGACTTAAACCTTGTTTGGGTTAGGCTCGATTCCCCTCTGACTTTATAGCCCAGGAACTTTCTCCCTTGAATAAAAATATGAAACAATTAATAATTGTTGATATTGTTATGCGTCATTTAGAATTTTCTAATGACATGTGAAAGTGAATACATGAAAAGTATATGCAGTTTCTAATTTGGTGTTTATATGCTCAGTAAAATACTAGAGGTACTCCAATAAATATGGTTTCGTGGAATCTTAATCGGTCATCTAAATATCCTAGAGTTAATAATTGCTTGTCGTGTTGCATTTGATTACTGTTCTTAAGAGGGATGCATAAAGTAGGATAATTGTTAAAAGATTCCAAAAAAAGAAGAGTAAGTAAATGATATATCCGCGATATAGTAGGGTATATTGTGGTTATATCATGCTATTTATCGTGGAATATGGAAAATTCTTGCCTAGGTCGGGTGTATGGGCTAATCTCATATACCCAACAAATCAGAAATTAGATATTTTGCAATTTGTGACTAATATCGTAAAAGCATCCGAGTATCAACATCTATTTATCATCAAATTATTCTTCTCATATCGTTAGCTAGTCACATTCTGCTGAAATGAAGATACGAATGATAGGCACACTGCAACTCATTGTATTTTCTTTTTGGTGTTATATTTTGTCCAATTAATGCTGTGACTTACGATTTCAAATCAGAATGTTAGGTTCAAGTTAAGCAGTGACAGAAAGATTGTTGACGACATCAATATTATGGTTATCAACGTTGTTAAGAAAAAACCATAAATGCTAGAAATTAAAGGCCTTCTAAAACTTGAAAGTGATATATGTTATACTTTGTTGCCTTATTTATATTTTGCTTTATGTGAGCTGATTACATATTAAAGCATTATCAAGTTCACATTTTCCTGTGTTATTTGCTTCTTATTTTCCTAAAAAGAGTCAGAGCCACATGCTACCAGTTAAACAATGTGACAACACATATATTTATTTATTAACATCATAGCATAATTTAATTGGTCATTATGTTGTATCCTTATGGTGATTGTTGTTTTTTTTTTCATTGAGTAGTCTAGCTTTTGTATGTAATTTTATTTGAAAGTGTAAAATCAAATGCTTATTTTGATTGTGCCTCCATAGTAGTCAGTTTCTTTGTTTTCATTCATTACTAATTTAAATGATTTGTGAATTTTATGGTAATCTTATCCATACATATTTGAGCAGATGAGAACTTCATATGCTGAATTTGGCTTGGTTTTACATTTTTCTATTCATTTTTTTTGCAGTTTGGATCAGCAATTGGAGGGGTCTAATAATTTTATTGAAGCATTCCTTTTTTTTTTTTGAAAACTATTGAAGCATTCCTTTGAAAGCAATATTTTGTGACTTTTTTGCCTTGCATTTACATAGTATGACTATTTGAATTTGCAGATACTGCATTGACATAAATTGTTCGCCATGAATGGCAATTGTTTTTAGTGGTACTGGTAATTGATAAAGAACTATGATATTATTCAAGATGGCAACAGAGTAGTATTCCATTTAAAAAGCAAAAGATTTTTAACATTTTGGATTCATTTTTCAATATTTTTATTTGACATGTTTTTCTTGTATATTTTGCAGGTTTATGCAGAAGCTTTTCAGCCAAACAAATGGATCTTGAGATTCTCTTTTACCAATCCTTTGAGCATATTCTTATATCCTGTCGCACAAGCCCATGATGAAAGCTTGGTCTATGTGCTTCTTATGCATCAATAGAGATGCGCAACTGATGAATCATATGATATGGAAAAGTGTTCTCGGGAATCATCTGTACTGTTTGGAGGCATCAGAAATTTTTGAAGGGAAAATGGTTGCTAAGGTTGAACCAACGATCTCGTATATTCCAAGCTAACCAATCTGCAGTGGTAAAATATGCTGGCAAGGCGGTTTATCAGGTGCAACACCCTCCTAAGCTTGCGCTGGTGCTGCTTCTTCTCTTACTGGGATATCTTTGATGCTAGTTGGCCTTCATAATTTCTTACCAACCCTTTATGCACTTTTTGTAGGGACTTGAACTGGTTCAGCAGAAACTTGACTGTCTAGAGACTTCCATAGTCTTAAGGCATGCGTGGAGGCCAACCAAGGAGTGTTTTGGATAGAAAATTCTTGATAATAGTGGCCACTGGCCGCACATTGTAAATGAATGTTCAGCACACATTTGGGAGGCACGCACATTGTGAATGAATGTTAGGCGCAAACAATTGGGGAGGCATCAACTATAAATAGGCCTATCCCTCAAAGTCTGGGACAACTGACCTTGGCATGGCTGGAAAGCCAAATGAAGGTGTCTTCTTGTCTTCACTTAGCCTTCTTGGAATGGCGAGGATTGTTGCCCTATGTAGCTTTGCTACTGACTCTATCATTGAGTTATTAATCAATATCATTGAGTTATTAATCAAACAGTGGTCTGTGTTTCTCATGCCAATGTCATTGAATTCAGAGACACGGTCAATGATACTTCTATTACTTTTTCCATTTTGAAATAAATGGTCATTACGTTTACTGTTAATAAGTTTTGACTTTCGATTATTTTTAAAATATATAAGTAAAAAATTATAAAAAAATAATTTTGTGAAAGTATTTTTTGAGATGAATGTTTTGATATATGTTTTATACTATGATTTAAAATATTTTTTTTTATGAATTGATATTTGAAACGTTGGCATGAAAAATAAAACAATCACTTATTTGAGAATAAAGAGAATAATTTGAATCATTCACTTTTCTTTTCCAACAGAAAAACTATAATAATATTTCATATGTTTTCAATAAAAAATAGTAAAAAAAATTTAAATATGCCCCTAACGAGGAAAGTATCAAATTTACACTTCATATTTGGAAGGAATTAAAAATGCTCAAGTAGTTTTAAAAAATGGATTAAATCATTTGAATTAATTTTTTCAAATAATAATTTAAATGTCCTTGAAAATGGTCAATTTGATTTGATTCATTATTCGAAACGTGAATAGTGTATTTAATATTTTTTAAAAGTGAAGTGACAATTTTGACATTTTTTCATTAAAAAAAATTATATATATATATATATATATATATATATATATATATATATGATAAGTTATTGACTTAATCACTTTTTATCTCGGGCTTGAATCCACTGAACGTCTAAACCTGCACAATGAACAAACAATGAGCTAAGAGAGCCAGGCGTGTGCCCGACGAGGATCCTCCGACGTTCAAGTCAGTAATTGATTTAATATGCTCTTAGATTCAATGTGAATCATTGTGAAGTTATATTTAGATAGTTTAAGGTTTAGTGAACGTAACCTGAAATGGATGACATCATAGACTATTTATAATAGTTTATGGAGCCACGTGGCGCGTTGAGAGTGGCCCACGTGGCAGTGCTTATGGTGGACATGGCCTTCTAGTATGGGCTTTAATTTACCTTTTCGGAAGCCCATATATTTCTAGGCCAATTTTAGGTAGACCCGTATCAGTGGCCCCCTTTGGTCATAAGAGGACGAAGAATTCTATGAACTAAGTCCTCTGTTTGAACAAAAATGATGCTTCCTAGTTTGGGCTTCGTGTATCTTCTTCGAGAGGTATGCTTCGCATCCTCTCCTTTAAGGGGTTATGCCTTTCACCCTCTTCTTTGAGGTATGTGCTTCACATCCTCTTCTTCGAGGTCGATGCTTGGCGCCCTCCTCTTCGAAGTCTTATATGCGAAGCTCCCTATTGCCTTATACCACGCGTCTTGATTTTAATGGTAAGAGACGATCGCACGTCAAGCATTAATTACATCTTAATCTGGGAGATGAAAGGTTTCTTGGAAGATCTATATATATATATATCCCTATCCAGCAGGTTGTCTTCCACTCCCCACTTCTTAATTTCAACTTGTTTCTATCAAATCTCTGCAATGGCGTCCTCCCAGAAGCAAATTGGAAACCACTGGTTGAAGAGGAAGGAGCCTAAAAAACGTAATAAAGCTCAGAACATCATACTTGTCAGAGCCAGTCATACTAGGCTTAATGCCTCAGCTCATAAAATTCCCCATTATCGTGTCATTCTTGTAATTGGAGTAGCTAGTACTCCAGAACTCGAACTCCAAGAACTCGTGACCGAACTTCCCCTTGTGTCTGAGATAGTAGCTGACACCTGGGATTCTTATGTATTTGTTCCTTTTCCATATGTACAATTTATTGTATCTGTAAGCCTTCTAATTTTGATTTTTCTTGTATGCTTGTACACTTGTAAGGATTTGTAAACCCTTTTACTTAATAAAGTGAACTTTTTCTTTCATTATAGTCCTGTTTCCTTTTACTCTTTGCTTCGTTTTACTGCCCTTTTCATTCTTGCTTAGGATTTGCATATTATATCTGTATCAATGTGGTTCCCTTAATTCCCAGGAAGATGAAGAATTTGAAGTCCTCTATTTGAGCAAAAATATCCCTTCACAACCCCTGCTTCATCTTTTTTTTTTCCCATTAAAGAAAAGGCTTCGCCTTTTTCCTTCGAGGTAAACGCTTTCGCATCTACCTTCGAAGGATGGGCTTCACATATCTTTCTTTGAGGCACTTTTAGGCAGTAGAAATCAGTGTATTATGTCACGTTGAAGGGACTGGGACATCCCTTCCAAGAGAAGTCCTGATGTTCTCTCTATATGCACGTACTTCTAATGTTGAAGCTATCCGAAGGGTCCGCAGCCCATGACGAAGGAGTTGGACATTTTATCTCTTTCTTCTGCTTTAAGGACTCAATCTCCGGACCTACGAAGGTGTTGGAGATGCTTTCGTCTCAGAGTATCACTAAATGAATGATATCTTATACCTTACCATTACCCCTTCGCCCGCCTTTCTTGAGAAGGAGGCCTCTCGAGGGGATTCTTTAAATTTCTTATGCAAAGAAAGAATTTTTTACTTTATATTCTTTATACTTTGTAAAAATTTCATAGTATGTAATTCATTTATTTTATCAATAAAATGTTAATTCATTGAATTATGCCTTATTTTCATCTTTTCGTCCCTTGTTGCTTAAGAACTTTATATAATTTATTATTAAAAAAGGAAATGTTACCTGCGAACACCTTTTATTGAGGATGTCCTCTTCGACTTTTATTGTAGTGAGACTAAGGTTTTAGTGGAAAATGATATCCTTCTAGTGGACTCGCTTCCTTGGCCGTAGAGATTGGTCTCATTGTATTCAAGTGAAGGTCTTGTTAATCAAATGGATTTCCTTTGCTTAGCCTCTTGCAGCTTTTTTGCCTTCCAGGGAAGGTCTTTTGCCAGACAAGCTGGTATTGGTGCCTCCCAGGGAAGGTCTTTCGCCAGTCAAGCTGGTCTTGTTGCCTCCCAGGAAAGGACTTTTGCTAATCAAGTTGATCTTGATGCCTCCCAGGGAAGGACTTTTGACAGTCAAGCTAGTCTTATTGCTTCAACTCATTAGACTTTGGTGCCTCCCAGGGAAGGACTTTTGCCAGTCAAGCTGGTCTTGATGCCTCCTAGGGAAGGACTTTTGCCAGTCAAGCTAGACTTATTGCTTAGTCTCATCAGACTTTGGTGCCTCCCAGGGAAGGACTTTTACTAGGAAGGACTTTTACCAGTCAAGCTGGTCTTATTACTTCGTCTCATCAGACTTTGGTGCCTCCTAAGGAAGGACTTTTGCCAGTTAAGCAGGTCTTGATGCCTCCCAGGGAAGGACTTTTGCCAGTCAAGCTAGTCTTATTGTTTCATCTCTTGAAGCTTCTTGGTCTGGTGATCACACCGTGCCCCCCTTGGAGTGTCTTTGGCCAATCCAACTGGGCTTTGCCTCTTCAGGCTTTTTGGTCTGTCGCTCCTAAACCTGTGCCCCCCTTGGAGAGTCTTTTTCCAGTCAAGCTAGGCTTAAAATTTTAGCACTTAAAGGCAATTAAGTTAGCAGACAACATGTATGTATTATATATGAGCATGTATCTTTACTTTCAATCATGAAAAGTACAGTTTCAGATAACTTATCACCCTCCCAATGAACGGGGATCTTTACGGATAGGCTTGGGCTTTGGCATATGTTCTGATCTTGGAATGCAGCAAAAACTATTTTCAGTCTAGCATTCAATGGAGTCATCTTAGTCACACAAAAAATCTTCTTTATTGACTCCCTTTGCTTTCTCACTTTGCCAACCTGCTGCCTTTGATCCAGCTATTTCTTCATCGATGGCTTTCTGAGTCCTGGGGTTGTTATTCCCTTGCTCCACCTTTCGCTTTCGGGAAAATTGGCCTACCTGGAAAGCATCATCTTGCCTGATGTATTTTTGTGCAATTGACATTGCTCCCTCTAAGCTGTTAGGGAGTTCTCTTGATAGTTTCTTGAAAAAATCAGCATGGGTGGTACATTTCTGCAAAGCCTCCACAGCTCTGGCTTGGTTCAAATTAGTAACTTTAAGGGCTTCGATATTAAATCTAGCCAGGAAATCCCTTAAGGATTTATCTTGTCCCTATTTTACAAGCTCCAAAGCCTGTGTTTGCATTTCTATCGGGATACTGGCAGCAAATCTCTTCATGAAACTCTCTACTAGCTGCCTGAAGTTCTCTATGCTTCCTTCCCTGAGGCCATCATACCACTTAGTAGCCGCTCCATCTAGCGAACCTCTGAAAGCTCTACAGAGTGCTTCATCATCACAAGTCTGGAGTTCGATCTCATGCTTATAATTCAGGATGTGGGCTCTTAGCTGTTCCAGTGCACTTCATTATGTA
>CAOJBK010760923.1:0-12087 GCA_948294925.1 Codiaeum variegatum | reverse complement strand
ATGTTATCTTTTCCTCATGCACATCAATGATGGCACAGGCTGTGGCCAAGAACAACCTACCTAGTATGAGAGAGTTGTCTATCCTATCTTCCATCTGGACTAGAAGAAAATCAATGGGAAAAATAAAATGGCCAATATTGACCAACACATCCTCAATGATACCTTTAGGGTATATTATGGAGTTGTCTACTAACTAGATGCTTAGGTGTGTTAAAGTCTTGGCAGGGCATCACACTTGCACTAGCCCCAAGATCAGCCAAAGCTCTATCAATTTCTAAATTTTGTAAAGTATAAGGAATTGTGAAACTCCATGGAACTTTCAACTTTTTTGGTAGTTTACGGAGATTGGTAGAGCTTTCCTCCAATAGCTATACGACAAACACCTCCTTAAGCTTGCCCTTCTTTATAAGCAACTCCTTCAAGAATCTTGCATACTTTGGCATCTGTAAAAGAGCTTCTACCAAAGGAATATTAATATGTAGTTACTTAAAGAATGACAGAAACTTACTATAATCAGGATCCCGTGCATTTTGCTTAAGCATTTCCAGATAAGGCACCCGAGGCTTGTACTCCTTGACCAGTGTAGGTTCTTTTGGTAGCTCTTCTTCTTTGCTTCCCTCTTGCTTCTCAACTTCTATCCCAATATGGTGATGTTCTTCATCCTCTTTCTCCTCTTTTCCTTCCACTGCATCCTTCATCATTCTAGCACTCCTTAAATTAATAGCCTTCAACTACCCTCTCGGGTTCATCTTAGTGTTGCTAGGTAGTGTACCCGATTGCTGCTCATTCATCATTTTGAAAATTTGACCCACTTGGGTCTTAAGTCTCTCTAATGAGGCCTGGGTATTCCTAATCATGACATCTTACGCTTAAACTCTTTTGTCATTAGCTACCATATATTCTTTCAGCATCTCTCCTACATTGCTTTCCTTCGGTGAAGGGGCTGATTGTTACATAGGGGCTCTTCGCTGGTATTTGGGTGGAGGAACCCTTTTCTCATTATTATTCCTCAATGAAAGGTAGGGGTGATTTCTCCTCCAAGGATTGTATGTGTTTGAATAGGGGTTGTTACCTCCCCTCTGCATATTGCCCATGTAGTTAACTTACTCTTAACCCCACTTGAGCTACTTGAACCATAAGAACCCAACATGTTACACTGATGGACTTAGTGATCACCACCATAACTATCATAAATCAGCACTTACTTCATCGAAGTGCCCAAGGTAAACATATCAAACTTCTTATTCAACACTTTAATTTGAGCAATCAGAGATGTGGCGACGTCTATGAAATGAATGCCTTGTGTCCTTAGTCGTGGCTGATCATGTGGGTTGGGTAACCATTGATAATAGGGCTTGGAAATTTCTTCAATTAGCTCCCATACCTCTTCTGGTGCCTTTTACTCTAATGATCCTCCTCTAAATGCCAACAAAAGTTGTCTATTATTATAGTTGAGACTATTGGTGAAGCTCTCTACCTGCTGCCATAGCTCAAACCCATGATGTGGACATTTAAGCAATAAGCCCTTAAACCTTTCTCAGTCTTCATAGATTGATTCCCCCTCTGGTTGTGAAAAGGAATAAATTTCTTGACGGAGCTTGGTTGTCTTAGCTGGGGGAAATTACTTCTTGAGAAACGCTACTACCAAATGCTCCTGGTTATAAAATGTAGGGTTGGAAAAGATTTCAGCCACTTATTCGGATTGTCCCTCAAGGAGAATGGGAACAACCTTAGCTTTATGGCATCATTCAACACCCTGGCACGTCTATTCCCATTGCCACCAAGATCATTTCTACCCTGATTTCCTTCCATCTCTATCTCAAGGTCTGCTATCCTCACTTCCAGAGCGCCCTCTTCTTTTTCTTGAATTGGCAAATTTTTAGCTTCTTTCTAAATTGGATCACCTTCCTCCAGAGCTAACCTCCTTGGTTGCCACCCATTTCGTTGAATCTCGAGATTAAAAGGGTGTAATTGAGACGAGATAGCTCTGGTCATGCATTAACTTGAAATAAGACAAAGGAAAAATAAAATTACATAAAAATAAAATAAAGGCTAAATCAATAGCATTTGATTTATTGCTAATGTTGATCGTAATAAAACAAAACAAAATCCCTGGCAACAGCGCCAAAAACTTGATCCCATTCAATCACAACACCCGCAAATGAACGGGATCATATCAAGTAGTAAAATCGGCAAGTCCCGGTATCATTCTCCTAAGGGATTCATTATTTTATTCGATCGAGCACCAATTCAGTCTCCTAATCTATTATCTAGCTCACAATGATTTTTGGGTTTAGTGAACCCATTTTAAATTATGAAAACTTAAAAAGAAATTGAATTTGCACTTAAAAAAATCTAAAGAAATCAAAGATCAAATCTAAATGTTAATATGGATTAAGGCATCTACATAGATTTCAACTCATATTACTCAAGTTATACGTTAAATCAACAAATCAATGAATATGTTAATTAATCATTAAGTGGAAATTTTCACAAAATTAGGTTTAAATCTGTCTCAAGTAATTAAGTCCCTAATTTCTAAGTAGTAGGAAAGAAATCTCTTATCAATCCTATTTAATTAGAAACAACCTTAAGGATCAATGAAAAATATGTAAAATAGGAGTTTGTGAATCTCTCTAGCAGACACAGCTAACCTATTAAGCTTTTGAATGTTCTATGTCTAAACTTTCTATCTCTAGTAAAGATTAAACAACACAAATCAAGAACAAGCATGCTTTTGCAATTGATTTACAAGAAAATAATTATCAAAAGCTAAACTTAATGAAAAACCTAAACATTCATTGAATAAATGTTGATCAATCCATACAATCGAGTAACACTCGTCTAATCTAGGTAGATAAATGAATTTAGTTCATATTCAAATCAAAAGATCAAGAAAAAGGCAAGAGATTACAGAAATCAATTACTTTCATGAAAACCTAATGAAATTCCAACTAAACCCTTGTAGTTCCAGCTCTAATTTGAGATGATGATCTGTAATCCAACCTTAAAAGCCTTTCTTGATATGTTTTTCTCTAGTTTCTGAAGCCCTAGATCGACTTTGAATAAAGTTAGATCAGTATTTTGTTACAAGAGTCCGGTTCTTTCTTTTTTCTAAAATTTTATGCTCTTATATAAGTCTCAGAGTGCTGTTACGGGCGGCTCTCACGGCCCGTGCCGATGCCCGTGACAGCCTCCTATGAAATTTCTCTTGGGATCTAAAGGCAGAATGCTCTCACGGTCCCTGTCATAGCCCGTGAGAAGCTACTACTTCTCTCCCTCTGTGCCTGGCTTCTCCCCTATGGTCCAGGTCTTCTCTATCATGGCCCGTGCCAATGGCCGTGACAACCTTCTGTCCTTAGTCTGGGAGAGATAGTTAGCTCTCACGGTCCGTGTCACGGCCGGTGACAGGGACTGTGAGAAGCTACTATTTCTCACGCCCTTGGTTATTGCTTCCACGGGTGACATCTCTCTTTGTCATGGCCTGTGCCACCGGCCGTGATAGAGTACTGCCTTCCTATGTTTCATCAATTCTCACGGGTTGTCTCACAGGACATTAGGCAGCCCTGAGCCTTAATTCTTTGCTCCATTTTCGTGCATTTTTTCGTCTTTCGAGCCCGAACCTTGAAATAGTTACTCTTAGCTCTAGAATTCAATTGATTGCTTAAGAATAGCTGAAAACACTAGAACAAACACATTAAATTCAATTTAACAAGTAAAATCATTAAGAATATGGGCTAAAATAATGTATAATTTGCTAGCTTTCAAGAGTGCTTTGTTGAACCTCTTGATAAGGGGTCACCAGACTTGTTGGGCATGAATGATAGCCTTTCTAGGAAGAAGAGGTCAGGTTGAGCGATTTTCTCCAAGTACTTGGAGAACTCAAGGCTAGGTATAATATCTCCAACTTCCAAGATAGTAAACTCCTTCTTGATCTCAGGAAATTGCTCGACTACTATTTCCAGAGCACGATTATACCAGTCCAAGCTACCCCTAACAATCTTACTTTTATGGCAAGGCCTGTTGAAGGGAGAATTATCGAACCTTTGAACCTCCTTCCTCAGCAAAATAGGCAGCTTATCCTGTAGAAGGTCCAACTTATTAGTGAAAACCTAAGCAGCTTCCCCCAAATTTTTTACCTCGAGGGCTAGGGCCTTTACCTTCTTCTCAAATTTGGAGGAAGACATCTCCATTCCCTTAAGCTTCTATCTTAGGAAGCCATTATCAGACTCCAGTTAAGAAAGCCTATCTTGGAGAGAAGACAAATCAATGCTTCGAGATTTCAAAAGTTGAACTCTCTCCTTCAGAGCCTTCTCTTTCTCTTCAAAAGCCCAGTTCCTTTCCTCAAAATCTTTATCCCTCTCCTCAAGCTCCTTTCTAAGGCTAGAAATGTCCTTCCCTTGTGAGGTGGATAAGCTTCGATAATCTTCCAGGGATCTCTATAGCTTTAACCCGAAGGGCAACTTCCTGTAGAATAAAAAAGGAGTTAGACATAAAAGAGACGGATAGAGCAGTAAAATAATAATGCAACATACCTTGAATGAGGATGCTAAGTCTGAGTCTGAGCCTATTGAACCTCAGGGGTTGGATAGGCTACCCCCTATAAAGTGAAATGTGAAGTTCTGTACCATCACAATAGACACATTCCCCCCAAAGGAATCTGGGATCAGCAAGTCCTCCCACAGAGACACACGAGAACCTTATCAGAAGCAGGGGAAACTTGAAGGTTATCCTCATTGACCCATGCCCCTAGGAAGACCCTATGGAAGGTTGTTGATTCGTATATGACTCCACCTTTGCCTTAGAAGGAATGAGTCTCGAGCCCCCTACATCCCCTCCAGAACCCACAGTTTCAGAAGGTGCAGTTTCATCTTGTCTTCCCTCAAAGTCTCCTGCAACAACTGTAGCCCCTATCCTAGCCACCTTCTGAGCTCTCTTGACTTTGCGAGAAAGCCTTATAACAACTGCCTCGCTAGCACTATAGAGCTCCATCAAGGACTAAACTTCAGAGGGAGCTATGGAGGATGTCGGATCGACAGGGAGAGCTTTGACCCCACCATCCGGAACTTGTTCTAGGCCCTTCATCTCGAAAAGAGTTGAAGTAAAGTAAGTGTTGATCTCCATAAATGCCTGGGGCCTCGAACCTTCGACCTTTGTTGCTGGCTCCACATCAACCTCCCCAACACACTCTTCTACAAACAAAGATACAAGGTTATAAACTAGAGTTAATAAAAACAATGAGTACAGTTTCAAGAGGAAGAAAAGGAACCCTCACCAACTGCCACCCCCTGAGGGACGTTGAGATGAAAGGTTGACCTCCTAGCAAAATGCTTGAAGCGAACGACCCTCCTCTCATCTACTGTCTCAAGATGAATAGTCTGGAGAGGAGGGACAGTGAAGGTAGGTTGCAATGTTCCATTTTTTAAAAAATATATATATTTATGTAGTATATATTATTATTATTATTATTAAAATTATTTTTAAATAAAAAGATTATACAATTTCTATTTTTATTTGAATTTATAAAAAAAAAAGATATTTATTGGTTGATAAATCTTATCCACTATTCTTAAATTCTTAATTTTTATAATACGTATTTTTAAACAACTACTTCTTCTGTAAATTAAAATTTCTGCTTATTCATCAAAAGAACTTATTGTTAATCATTCTTGTTCTTTTATTAATATTCAAAGTATGAGTTCAAAACACATTTTCTCTTTATAAATTCCTATTCAATTTTTTTTCTTCTCTAATTTATTCATTATATTATGGTTTGCATAAGGAAATAATTGATTCTTAACCTCCATCTAAATTCCCTTTTTATGCAATTAGTAGTGACATGTTAGTTTTTTTATTATTTTATCTCTTAACTTGAAAATTACTAATTAATTATGTGAGCTTAAATCCTTTCTATCGTTTTTCACGTGCCATTAATTAATAGTTACATCTGACACTAATCTTTTCACATGTTTTTTAATATATTAATATTAATATATTTCTGTTGTTTTACATAATGGGTTTTTTTTAAATATATATATATTCTTAAACAATAAAAGATTTGAAACAACAATATATTAAATTAATATTTTATTATTTTTATTTGAAATCTTGTCATCTTAGTTTTATGATTTGAATAAGAAGTCAAGAGAGATAATAGCTAAAGTTAAAGTGTCAGTTATTAAATTAACTTTGATTTTAAAAAAAAAAGATGAAAGTTTTAATTTATTCTAATTTTATATCAAATGAATTTTTATATTAGAAGAATTTTATTGTAAATTACAATAATGGTTAAGAGAATCAAAATAATTGTTATTGATTTGAAAAAAAAAATCATTTCTTTTTCTACTGCTTTGCCAAACTAAAAGTATAATTAATAATTTTTTTTCTTTTCTTTTTCAAATAATATCACTTTTACCATTAGGCTATTTTCTATTTTTATTTTATTTCTTTTCTTTCTTTTTTGTTTAAAATTTATTTATTTATTTATTATTAACCTATTAATTTATTCAAGATAGAGTCCTCCAAAATTTAAGTGTTTGTTTTCTATATTGTCAATTCATTTCAGTCTCATATACTACTCAGAAAACCTATTATTTTAATTTTACTTGTAGGATAATTTTTGTTAACACTCCTCACTTGGACTGATTAGTTCGCTTATTGATTTGTTTAGATCTCATTTATATATGTTACCAGGTGAGTGATAATTATAATGCACGACATGTTTTCTGTCGTTTTGTCAATCTTCTTGACATGTAAAAATAATTTGATTATTACATAATAATTTATTTTAAATGTTATTTCTAAAATATTTGAGACACCATAAATATTTAAATATATTTTTATAAAAAGTAATTATTTATAATAATTAAATAATTTCTTTATTTTATGTAGTTATTTTTTTAATACTGTATATTTAAAAGTTCTGTGCATTAGAGCTTATAGGTTTTTTGGAACAGGCCTTCAGAGTTCTTATGTTTAATCTATCTATCTATTTTACAAATATAATTATTAGATGAATTTTGGCTTCTTATTTATCTTATTTGATAATTTTTTAGTATAAGTTTTGATTGATTATTTTGATTTCGTTATTTTACTCTATTGAACTTATCTGGATTTATTGGATACTGTTTTGACGTTTTTAAACCGATACATATACTCTATTATGATATATGTTATCTGGACCTCGTCGTGAGGACCATCACTATATTAGGTTCATTTTGCTATCATGCATCATTTATCATTATTGACTTGCATTAGAGCGTTTGCATTGAAATATCAGTATATCTGTTCTGGTAGCACGCATACCTTTTATTCTGGCCTTTGGTGGTATGGAGCGTCACTACTCAGTTGTACGGTATCGAGTTGTCTATTTTTGTTATTTAAATTATTTATTTACTGTAATTATTTATTATTGATATAAATTTTATTGCATTAGCACGTTTAAGTAGATAATTAATTATGAAATTATTCATGCGTTTGCCTTTTCCTATTTTGTTGTGTATTGTAATTATCATTCATTGAGCTTTAGCTCAACTTACATTTTCTCTATCTGTTGTTTGATTTTTCATATCAGTAGCATTCGGTAGTTGGCCAAGTACTGTCTGGTTTTTGGAGAAGTTTATCATTTCTTATTCATTACATCTGGTATGGCCTGATTTTATTGTTCACTCAAGCATTCGATATTTTTAATTGGACATTGTATTCCTTGAATGATTAAAATTTGTCTGACTCTATAGTTTACTTTTCGGAATGGATTTTATACCTAATAATTTTTATTTTGAACATTGTTTCTTCTCAATAAGAATTTTTTTTAAAATTTTGTTTAGTTATATTTTTAGATATGCATTGTAAATTTAGTGAAGGTAGTAGGAGGGAGAAGAGGGACATATGTTTAAAAGGCATTGCCATATTTAAAAGCACAAATTTCAGATGCTTAGAATCTATCTTGCAAGATGATGGAGGTTGTAAGGAGGATATTGCTCATCAGATCATAGTAGGGTGGATGAAATGGAGGAGTGCTTCCGGAGTATTATGTGATCGAAAGATTCCACTTAAACTAAAAGGAAAATTTTATTGTACTGCGGCGAGACCCACTATGACGTACAAGAGTGAATGTTGGGTTATTAAAGTACAATAAGTTTAGAGACCCGCTATGTCTCTAAACTTAGTGTGGCGGAAATGAGGAAGCTAAGATAGATGTGTGGCCACACTAGAATGGATAGAGTCCATAATGAGCATATCAGGGATAAAGTTGGAGTTGCCCTAATAGAAGACAAATTAAGAGAAGGGAGACTAAGATGGTTTGGGCATGTGCAACGTAGACCTTTAGATACACCAGTTAGAAAATTAGAACACCTTAGATTAGATGTGGGTAAAAAAGGGAGGGGTAGACCTAAGCTTAATTGGAGTAGAGTCATTCAACATGATCTTGAGTTCCTAAACATTTCTGATAATATGGTTAATGATCGCCCTGAATGGAGAAAGTGAATCCATATAGCCAAGCCAACCTCAATTAACTTGGGATTAAGGCTTAGTTGAGTTGAGTATATTATTTTATCTGTTAGGCTTGCATAGATTAATTATTAATTTATGCACTGGTCATGATCTAGGATTGGGTCATGATAAAGTTGGTATCAGAGCGTAGCTTTGATCTCTGATAAACTTGCACAGTTTAGGATCCACATCATCTTTGTATTCGTTATCCTTGCTTATATCTATCTGCGAAAACTATTCTTTGTCATTTTAATCTATCATCCTTATTATTTGAATATTCTTTTGAATAAATAGAAATATGGCTCGTAATAGAAGAACTATGACTAGGACTACAACTACGGTTCTACAGGAGACGACTGATGAAATACTAGTGCAAACTGCTTAGGATGTGCCTTCTCATACCATTGGGACACGTTAAAATATTAGATGAGCAACTTAGATCGTTAGATAGCCATTGGAGCCAGTTGGTTAGACATCACAGCCAGCTGGGACTACACCACAGCAAGCTAGATAGACATCTCAGCCAGTCAGACAACCTACTGCCCAGAATTAGCCACCTACTAAGCTTGCATCACAAGCTACCCCCTTCATCTCAGACATCCCAACCTACCCTTACACTCACACCAGAGTTAGTTGCAGGAGTTTTTCATGTAGCTATGGTTATAACTCAGTTCATATCAAGAGTTAGTCAGCCATCTTCTACCGTTGCTATGCCTCAAAATAGGGTTAAATTTTCAGACACCTGTGATTTTATGAAGTTCAACCCTTCGACTTTTAGCAGTGAGGATGCCTCTGCAAATCCTACAGAGTTCTTGGATGTGATGGTTGCTTGCTATGAGATTTTGGGTTACAGCAGGTCTAGAATGTTGTTACTAACGAGTCATCGGTTGCAAGGAGTTGCATGTGCTTAGTACAATTCCAAAAAGTTGACCTTTCCAAATGACTCTTTCCTTTGACTTAAGCTCCGTACTCTATTTTGGGAAAGGTTCCTTCCACTCAATGTTCAAGATGCTAAGGATCAGGAGTTTGAGGGATTGAAGTAAGGTGCTATGACTGTTACAGAGTATGAGATGAAATTCACCAAGTTAGCCCCATTTGGCAAGCACCATACACCTGATAAGAATAGAAAGGCCAGAAGATTTGAGAAAGGACTTAGAGATAAATTGTATGATCGTATAGCTCCTTTAAGACTACCTACTTATGAGGAGGCTGTTGACTGAGCCAGGCAGATGGAGATTGATGCGGTTCGGCCGTAACACTCGCAAGTGCATGGAGTCATACAAAGTAGTATAACTGGTGAATACCGGTATCGTTCTCCCAAAAGATTGGACTGTTCAGTTAATCAAACACTAGCTCAATCACCAGGACTATTACCTAGCTCATAACTTATTATTTGGATAATAATTAAAAAATAAATAAAACTTTAAAACTAAAATTGATTAATTGATAGCTACCAAAAAATAAACACAAGGATAAGATTTAATGAGAGAATGTCTACTTAGACTTCGACTCATATTTGACTAGTTTGAATGGACAATCAATAACTCAATGAAAATCCAAGATAATCAACAAGTGGGTTTTCACACAAAAAGTAAGTTTGCATCTTTCTCAAGCAAACAAACCCTAATTCCTAAGTAATGGTTGGGAATCTCTTCTCACAACCAATCAAATAGGAATAACATTAAGAGCATGCATTGAAGATGAAGTATCAATATTAATCAAAATCAATACTTGAAGAAAATCTAAACATTCATTGAGGAAAAGAGTTAATTAATCCATACAAATATCAAATACTCATCTAATCTAGGTAGACTAAATAAGTTTAGTTCATAACTACCCCAAGATTACAATGTAAAATAAAAAAGAAGGAGAAAAGAGTTAAGAATTCCATATAATTTCTTAACATTTATACCTAAACCCTATCCATCCTAGTTGAATCTTAAGGAAAGGTTGATGAAATCTTGATCTTGATCTCATAATCTCTCTTGAACCTTGACTCTCGATGTGTTTCCCTCAGAAAAATAGCTCTCCTAGGGTTTTAACCTAAGAAAACTCGAACAGTAAAAAAGTCTTATCTTTTTGTAACTTTCTGGCTTTTATAGTGTTGGAAAATCAAAGGTCACGGGCAATGCTCATGGGTAGGAACATTGCCCATGAGATTGCCTATGAAAAGCCTTTGAGAAATAGTGAGCTGCAGAGTGGTCAAGGGCAATGCTCACAGGCATGAAGATTGCCCCTGAGCCACTTGCTGCTTACTGGACTAAAATTACGCTTTGTCTATTGGGTCACGGGCAATCCTGACGCCCGTGACCATTGGCCGTGAGGTGCTAGATATCCTATTTTCCCTCTGTTTTGGCTTCATTTTCTTTCCCTTTTTTGATGTTTTTCTCCATTTACCTCTAGATCGACGAATGGGCAGATATAGGCTAAAAACATACTTAAAGAAACATATTAAATGCAATTGGACTAAGATAATGGCCAAGAAATGAAGCAAAAACTAAGTATAATTGGCCATTATCAAACTCCCCCACACTAACCCTTTGCTTGTCCTCAAGCAAATCTAAACACAATCCAAATACATATTCCAATTGCAATAATCAAGGACTCAAAAACTAGAAAAAAATAAAAAGAGTAAAAATCACTAACATAGACATCTAGGTTCCACAATGTTTCGGTTTCATGGTTAAACTAACGATAAGGTTATCGAGTTCGTAATCGATGAAGTCGCTACTTTTATAACCTAGTTCTAAAGTGATTCAATCACACAATTGAGCGTCAAATCCCAAAAACAATGGCTTTATTAAGTTACTCAACCCTAGCATTCCCCAAATCACTTGATCGAACCTTCTTGAGAATTGGAATTTTTGTTTATTTATTTAGTGTGCAACTTGTGAATTATTTTCAATTCAATTTTTTCCAAGGGACCCGACGTAGCTAAACTCGTCACTAATCTTTTGATGCGAAGGCAAACACTTTGTGGCGTCAACCCCTGGTTACTCAAATAGTCACGGATTTGTTTAGCAGGCTACTAGCACTATTCATGATTTCACTTTTTAGATATCACTTTGCGCAATATGAAACTAGCGAGATATGTCATAATTTTCAAAGTCCCTATTTTTTTTTCTTTTCACACATATTTTTCTCTTGAGTGCACAATATTTTCATATTTATTCCGTCTCCCAAGAAAATCAACCAAAAACTTAGGTACTAACTCTCGTTTCTTAACTTAACTCATGCCAAAGAAAAACACTAGACACTCAACAGTGACTAAAAACCCTAAAACATAGTCGTGGAAACCGTGCCAAGTGGATTCCTAATATTAACCACTATGTGCTAAGTTTAACCAAAAACCAAAGGAAAATATGAAAACTAGTGTCTATGGGAGTGATAAAAAAAATATTTCCCCAAATATTTAAGTCCTATCAAAATGCAATTAGAACTTCTATTGTGTTGTGCTTAGTTTTACAGTTCATATTCTCAAACATTCATATAAGACAAAAAATGAACAAGCATACAATCATGCAATATGATTAATATAGTTCGCCGGGGGGGGGGGGGGCCGCCCCCCCCCCCCCCCCCCCCCCCCCCCCCCCC
>CAOJBK010760230.1:0-19096 GCA_948294925.1 Codiaeum variegatum | reverse complement strand
ATATATTAATAAAATGGACAATAATACACATAGGCATGATCATGGACTTAAGTCCTCAATTCCCAACCACCAGGAATGAGTAAGGGTTTTAGGTTATCAAATTACAAGAATCTTAAGATTACTCTAATCTTCATGCTCCCACTAGGCATCTTCATGGGTTGAACCTTCATTTACTCTTGCATCTCTATATCTCATGTGTACATAAGTATCCTTGGCACACCAAGGCAAGATTATAAAGATAAGATTGCTCGTACGCTCAATGAATTTGAAAAATACTCTAAACTAGTAATTAACTCTTAATTACAAACCCTTGATATAATAAAAGAATATTACATACTCCACAAAGTCATTTGTTAAGTTAAAAGTCCATGATCAACCATTCATGCTCGACCAACACATTATAACAATATATAACTCTTAAATACTAAATATGTGTTGAGGAACTTCAATCATTTTGGAACTCTTCCAAACTTTGAATATCTCATATTCATGATTTTAACAACTTAAAATCATCCTTGAAGTCCAATTATGTTAACTAGAAACATTGCTTGAAGGCTTAGAAAAAATCCCAAACTCTTTGAGACTTGATCATTAGGCAGTGTGCTCTCACTGGCAATGTCATGGGCCATCATAGAGGTCATAAGAGACAAAATTATTCTCACAGGATGTGTCATGGGCTGTGATAGAGGTCATAAGAAGCTACTGTTTCTAAGCAATGTGACACCATTTCACACGGTCTGTCTCACAGGCCGTGACGCATACCGTGACACATGGTTTTTCAGCATTTTTCACAGCATATGTCTCCAATAAATACAACAACACAACCATGGTTTTGCACAACAAATTGGGTGACTCTGATACCAATTGAAGGGAATGTTATAGGGTCGCACAGCGAAAGTGAAAATTTGCGAAGTGAAAAAAGGTTCAATTTTAGGTTTTCAAAACTTTTTCGAAAACTTAATTTTGCTAAAACTCTTTTAACAAAAATAGGTTAGGAAATTTTTGAAACTCTGTGAAACTTTCCCCTAACATAGTATTTAAATCTTAAACATTTTGTCAAAACACTTTTAATAAAAACACATAGAAATTTTCAAACTCTTTGAAAATCAAGTTCTATGTTAAAACTCTTTTAACATAGATGGATTAGTCATTTATCAAACTCGTTGATAAATGTCTAAACCAAGTTTTGGACTCATAACTTCAATTAAGTATATTTCACAAATTTGTGTACAAAACACAAGTTGAACAAAGAAAAGGTTTGAAGTAAAAATACCTCTTGCCCTCCTTCGTTAAGCTCTTCAAGTGCGAAGCCTCTAGCTTGAAACATTCCTAATTTTTCCCAAAAGCTTGTTCTCTAATTCTCTTAAAGAAGCTAGAATCATCTCTCATTAGTTACCCAAACTTTTTATCCTTACTCCTTTACTTAAGAATTTGAGACTTGAGGATTTGTTTTAGACTTCCAAGCTTATTCACACTCCTTTCTCAAAGGTTAATTGAAGAAGAGCTTGTGTTTGAAGAACTCTTCTTCAAAATAAACTTTCTCTCTCAATTTAGTGTGAATTTTAAGCTTTCTCTCTCTAACTCTTAGAGAGATTCTCTCTCTAGCCCAAGGAAGAAGATAATGAATAGTTCACCATCTTTATTCAATGTGTTGAGTGAGCTTAGGCAAAAAAAAAAGATGACACCAACTTTCTCTTTTACCCAAATTTTGCTTTTCCTTAAAATAAGGAGAAAATGGGAACCTTGTCTATTTGACTTTGTTGACCATTTGACTAGTCAACTAATCAAATATATTAGGACTTTAGATAGTAGGAATCATATTTAAACCTTGATTAACCACACCTAATGTCGATTAAGCTAACATCTCATGTTAAGCTTAATTATTTTATTTGTTTGTCCAAAACTATTTCAATTAGTCATGCCCATTTGTATCTAATACAAACTATGACATAATTGAAATTATCCTTTTATGAAACAAACATCAAGACATGCTAGCATCTTTGTAAATTTAATTATATGTTTAATTCAATTATCATTAACAATTAATTAAACTCTTTAATTAATTATTAATATGATTTATACAAGCTAATATGAATTGCTATATAGTATGTGACTTACTAGGTTCATGTTCTAATTAGCAATGGGATAAAGAAAACTCTTTTCTTCCCACCAAGTGTGCAATCCTCATTAAACTCTTATTCAAATAAGTCATGAGTGACATCTAGCATAACATATCATGACTATCTAATCAGAAATGAATGTCAGTGATCATATCCTTAACATTGCATGAACCTCTCAATCATAACTACCGTGCACTCGAATCCTTTCATTGTGGATTCCCAATCTTAGCTAGGGTCATGGAATAGTCCAACCCTATATGCCAGATCATATGACCTCTATATGGTGTTAGTTCTCAATAAATTGGTTCCTACTAAAAACTCTTTCAAGTGAACCTAATCCACCCTGGCTAGGGATTTGCAAAACAAGAACAATCAGAAGTCATGGGATTCCTTCCTTGGTTACCCAAATTAATGAATCATTTCTTAGTTAAACACTTATCCCAATATATCACTGATTATGGCCACCACGTGCCATATACCAATACATGACTAGCATCGGTATGTAAGCAGTAGCAAACCATAACAACCAATATGTCAGATAACATGTCACCTCGAGTCTAAGGATTATATGCACATTCATGATCTAGATGATGCGATATTGACTCGTTGGTAATGACCCATGTATCCATCATCTAACGTCACTGTTCAACTTACTCATACCATGAGTATGCTCACGTGTTATCACGACATCACTTGTCTGTAGCATAAGACTCACTACCTCCATACCAATAAGTATCTCATACTTATCATGGATGACAACAGAGGTGATGGTCTCCCAGATTAATAGCTTCCCTACCAATAATCTTTTGACCATGAACAACCTTTAAAGTATCTGATAAAAGACAATCTGTCACTCATATTCTCAAACTCTTTAAGAATAGATTCCCAACTTAAAGGACATATATACATTCAATACATGGAATGTTTTTCATTTAAAGAACATATATATTAAAGCCAATTAGGTATTCATTTACATTCATATACTGAGTGTAAGCTCTAGGGCATACACTGCTAACAGGAAGATCACACTGAAGTCATCTGCTTATCATAAATACATCCTGGTGACCATTGATTACTTCACCAAATAAGTGGAAGCCGCACCTTACTGAGTCCTTGACTCGAAAAGGGTGGCACAATTTATCAAAACAAACATCATTGTAAGATATGGTGTTCCTTTTGAAGTTATCTCAGACAATGGCTCACACTTCCATAAAAAGGTAGCTGTCCTTCTAAAAATGGAAAAGATACAACACCATAGGTCTTCTTCATAGAGACCTAAAACCAATGGAGCAATCAAAGCTACTAACAAAGCACTCAAAAACATCCTTCAAAAGATGATTGGTAATCACAAAAGCTGGCATCTACACTTGCCAAGCGCCCTCCTTAGGTACAAAACTGCATACAAATCAAGTAACAAAACCACACCTTATTCATTAGTCTATAGAATGGAAATAGACCTCCCCATAGAGTTGGAAATCCAATCAACAAGGGTTCTCCAAGAAGCTCAAATCTCCAAACTTGACTGGCGATAAGTCTATTATTACCAACCCAACCTGATTGGCAAGAAAAGGTTAGAAGCCCTTCACCAAACTCAAAATTTCCAATTGAGACTTACAAGGCATTTGAACAAAAGAGTCAACGAATGAAAGCTTCGAGAAGGTGACCTTGTCTTAAAAGAAATTAGACAGATCATACAAGAGCCTCAAGGGAAATTCAGACCTCCTTGGAGTTGACCTTACATCAAAAAAAAGATCGTGTCAGGCGAAGGCATCATCCTAATGGACGTCGATGACAATGAATTCAGTTATGCCACCAACCTTGATCAACTCAAGAAATATTAGATCTAGTGTTCTTGTTGTATGAGCATATATTTGGCATCACGTTTCTATAACAATTACTACATGGGCCAAATTCTCCAAAACTATTATGTTCTTCATTGTCAAAATCTATTGTAAGGAAATACGTAGGAAAACCTCACGAGTACGGTCCAAAGAATTCAATAAAATACAAAGTTTCATTCGAGTTATTTAACATTGCATGAAAAAAAAACAACAAAGAGAAATTATAAAAAAGAATGAAACCCACTAAGCTGAAATCCCAAATAGGTATCTTAGGAAAATTTAGGGTACAACCTGCTAGACTAAAAATCAAAAAGGCGATCTAGGAAATAATCAAGGTAGCTCACTAAGTTGAAAATTCGAAAGGGCGACATAGGAAAAAATAAGAGCTTAATAAAAATAAATTGTGTTTGATTGAGGTCTTATTCATCTTTTGGAACATCCAACATAAAATACTCGAGGGAGAAAAACAAAAATAAAAAAACAACTTAAAAGGTCTTATTCAAAAGCCTAATCTAGACTCAAACTCATTCCTCAATCTCATTCAAAAAGGAATATCGCTTCACCTTTTTATTTGGCCAACATGCCTCGATCAGCCAGTCTTTGTACTCTAAAAGCTTTCCATAATCATTACCTGGAATCAGTATCGCTCTCTTGAATTTTTGAACCAATTTTTTAAGGAATGTTTTAACCACTTGAGCATTCATGACAGTCGCGAAAGGATACCATCTAGGGGCATAATCTGAAGGGCTCGACCGTTTCCAAAAATTAGGGAGAGGCCTTAGCTCCTTACCATAAAATGGTTGATCAAATACCAATCAGGTCTCTAAAGAAAATCAAAAGGACTTAGTTCCATCATCTAGCTAATCCAGTCCTTCTTAGTAGGAAAATAGATAATAATCCTCCTAGTTCGATACCAGGATACAAGATAGTCTCTCAACTCCGGACCACAAACAATCTTAAGATGGTCCCTCAACCAAATCTGAAAGGAAACATGAAAGTAAAAAATGGCCTCATAAATTCTAAAATAGAAAAGCAATGAAAAGGTCAAAATACTTGGAGCAAAATAGGATTAATGGTCCAAGGCTCTCTTGAGCTGCAGTGACAATCGAGGCTCAACAGCTTCTCTGCCAAAATCATACTAGCTATAGACTTCCCTTCACCTATTTTTAGTATCATCTTAGCCACCCTTGCATCATCCCATCCAACTGGGCTCACAAAAATATAGCTCGTTGTCAAACAAAATGCATAAGCCTTCAGCCTTCTAGCTGACCAAACCGGATCATCAAAATCCTCCCAAAATATATCGGTCATGACAGGCAAGTCCACAAAATAACCCTTCACAATGCCAGAAGCTACTGCCATAAGTAATTCCAAAGGCTTTTTGAAAGAGTTCAAAATAGCTAACCCTTTCAACTGGAACAACTAGATTAGCCTTGGGATTAGAACTGAGCAAAACAGAAAACTCCCCGAGAATCGGACACATCTCATCCATACCATCCCTAAATTAAAAAATATGATAAATCGGATCCTGAAATCTTATACAAGCATTCAAAAAATCCCAATCAATTTTGATGCCCCTAAGCATTGGCAAGGCACTTATTTCGTACTTCATGTTCTTGTCTCATCCATGCATTATATGACTAAAGTGTGGCTCCATTTGTGGAAAAAGATAGAAAGAATCTGAATTTTTGATGAAAATAAAATACTTCCGTGAATTTATGAATAAAAAATGGTTTTCATACGATCTTATACAATGTCACATAAATCGAGGCAAAAACAGAGTTCGAAAGGTCGAGCGCCCACACCAGGCTGCCAGCGCATGCATTAAGTAATTAGTGCATGCACCAGGACCCAAGTGTGTTTTCCAGCCCTCAGGCATGAGCGCGTTGACCCATCCCATCACGAAACTCAGTTCCGAATCGATCCAATTCTAGTTTTCATCCAAAAAATACTTTCAAAAATTCAATTCCTAAATGAAATTATTTTCTAAATAGAAAATCGCGATTAAAATGAAAGTTTTTATAATTTCCATAACAAAATAAAAAAAATCAAAATGACAAATAAGTTTTTGTTACAAAGGACCTACAGTGGGCCCACATCAATCAACCAAACATGCATGTTAAGAATCATGCATCCTCCTCCTATGTCTCCTCATTGTCAGCTACCACTCAACATCAACACCATGTGAAACATGTCTATGGACCACTCGAGACTCCCTCTGGTTCTCAGCAATGCTCAAAGCGGATAATGTGGTACTCAGAGAAAGAAAAGTCTGCATGTGAGCATCATATCCCTGACCATATATCAAAGGGGAGACCTGTAAGAAATTAGATGGCAGAAAATTAAAAAGAGAATCATAAAGCATGAATCAAGTGAGCTTGTTGTCATTGGCAAAGTTCTCAAATCAAACCATGCTACCTCAGCTAGATACTCATTACTAACAAAATGGTGCCTCAGCACACCATCAGCTCTAACATAGGTGACATGATCCACAAAGTAAGGGAAAAAGCTCTAGGGCTGGCTCAAGATAAAAGGCATAGAGGACATAGAAGAACCCATCCCTAAAGTAGTTGAACTAGTACTAGGCATGGATCAAGCAGAAGAGCGATCGATCTGACCACAGAATTTGTGCCTTAGAGCAGCAGCGATAGAAACCACTGGAACATGGCCTAGTCTGACAAATAGTAGAGCCCTTCCTATCATCAATTGAGTGGTAATGAACTTTGGATAAGAGCCACCCTATACAATGAACTCCTTTCTGAGCTTCCCAATTCTCTAGAACTCAAGGTAGATCACCTATATGGGATTCCTCATTATAGTAGGCGGATCAGCTGGTATAACCGCCTCCAAAGTCTTTTGGGCCATAACATGATCACCTAAATAGTACTATATAATCATAGTAGAACCAATGATAACCTTTATGACAGTGTAAAGGATGCCTAAGGCAAAAGAATCTACATCTTCTAAGGAACCATAACCAAACAACTTGAAAGGTTGGTCAGAAATCTATAATAGATAAAAGGTGAAGCTATTTAGAGCATACCTTAGTGATTGTAGCTAAGATATCTCTATACTAAGAAAAAGAGAAGTCAAATGGGTGCCCGACCCAAGACTCCTGGCACCACATTCTCTCTATCGAGAGTAAAATCTCACCTCCACCAATGGTCTTGGGGGGCAAGAGCAAGAATGTGAGCAAAAGCATAAAGTTATAGAAAAATAAAAGAAAAGTAAGAAAGATCTAAGAACAAAAGCTCAAACATAGTAAAAGAGAAATGGAAATAATGACCTCTCAGATTGTCATGGTCGCATGGATTCCTATTCCATCGGTCCTCGTCAACTCGTCCATTGCCCTGCAAGTCGCAGCCAATGCAGCACAAGCCCAGTCATACCAGCCCGGCAAGCTCAACTTAGATAGTGAGGCCATCACTTTCAAATTAAGATAACCCTTCTTATTGTATAGAAAGATGGTCGAGAGCATGATCAATAAACACACTCTCGCACATGGATCAATAAAATAAGAGATTAGATTCATCTTCTACGAAAATCCCAGCAACAAAAATATAGAAACCATCCCTCTTTTATTGCAAGGAGTTTCCTCCCCAAGAAGATTATCCAAGGTATAGTGAGTTGTACACGTCTGTCAAACACTACATGTGTAGACCTAGAATACATATCCATCAGACAGGACCACTTGCAGGGAGTCATAGTCATCTTTCTAATAGGTAAGTGAAAGGTATTGGTGGTCTCCCACCACCTCTTAATGTCCAGACTCATCCAACCAAATAGATAAACCGGTGCAATGTAAGCACAAATGTTAGGGAAACAGTTCAAGAAATCTAACACCTTAGACAACTTAGACCTACCACCTTTCTGATTATGCTCGACATCCTACAAGTAAAACTTTATCCTTTATTCTACTTACTTTATTCTTGTTTTGTTCTATTTTCTCTCAAAAAAAGAAAAAATAAAGCGTTGAAAAAATAAATGAGTGCATAAAAAATAAGGCATTGAAAAAATAAATAAGCAAGAAAAATAGAGTGCTTTGAAAAAATAAAATGAGTGGAAAAAGTAAAGTAAACAAAAAAAATAAATAATCACAGAAAATAATAAAGAAAGTGAGATCAGAAAAATAATATCGCTGGGTAGCCACACCAGCTGCAATGCTCTTGCCTGCTCCGCAATAAATTGGGGTTAGACTTTTTCCAAGGCTTAAGATCCGACATCAGAGGAAGGCCATAAAGAAAGAAGCCAGAAATGTCTATTTCACCCTTGTCATCTAGACAAGATGTGCAAACAACTCCTCCTGAGTTGCACCAGCGGATATCCTCCAGAAAAAACTTGGCTAAGCAATTTTCTTGAAAGGAAGAGAAAGTAAGAAGAATGAGAGAATTATGAGGAATGGCAAGCTCTCCAAGCCCATTTTATTGGAAAATCTATGGGTCCATTGCCATTAATGCATTCACACTTATCATATTAGATTTTTGCTCAAAACAAATCTACTAAAAGGGGTAGTTATGAACCTATATTTTCACATCGTCAAATCTGGCCCATCAATACGAGCCCATATACTCACATTGTGCTCAAATCAGGCCTCAAATAAACCTATAAAGTTTAAAAAAAAGAACCGAATCAGACTAAATTAGGGCTGCAAACCAAGCATGTGAGCCAAGCACCTGGCACACGAGCCAAGCACCAATTTCCTGGCACACGGGCCAGTGGCCTGAGGCATTGGCCTAGTTTCTAATGATTTTGTCTTGACTTCTTCTATAGATTCGACTCCCCAAGTCCTCAGTTTAACAATAGTTTTTTACAATGAACATCTGCTAAAATATTTTCTAGACAAGATGGAGACACTGAGTGTCTGCCAAAATTTACATAAGAATTACAAATCACCATCAGGCATATTTCAGACAGTTCCCTCTGAGCACAACAGAAACTCGTTCTGACCTTATCATGCCTTCTGAAACTTATGTTCCACGTTCACGAAAGAAAAAGGTAGTAATCCAATGGTATTGTTATCCTTTTTTTATTTTTATTTTTTTAAAATCAATTAAGACCCTAAAAAAACTAATTTTTAGGTAAATCACATCTTCTCAAAATTCATTTTCTCTTTAATCTAAAACTGAACAGATTAAAGCCTATTTAGTTAATTCTTTCAAAATTAAAATAAATTAGCTTTTGTTACTTTCAATAAATCAAGAATTTAAGGGCCTCGAATAATGGTAATGGACTAGAAACTAATCCATTTTTCATTTTCCAAGTCGTCTTTTTTTTTTATATATAATCATGCACCAGACACAAGGGCTCCATCTATTGTGAAAATTGATCATATAAGATACTTGATTTCAAAATTGTTTAGAATCAGAATACTAGATGGGTCTCAAAGGGGTTTATATACCCTTTTCCCTTTTGGTCATCTCAATGTTTGAGAATGAAGTTCACAAACCTCCAATAGAAAGGAGGGGGCTTAATCAGGGGTGAATGCCTTGTTTAACCAGTCTCTCCATCTTTTTTAATAGAGACTTACTTTTATTAGTAGCTTTAGTCATGAGTTCCATGAAAGGTATGAAATTTTATCATGCAGCTCTGGGTCCCTCTTAACGATCTTCACCCTTTGCCAAATTGGTTGATCTTGAAAGGTGGGAAACATAACTTCCTGTCCTAGGTTAAGTGGGGTGAGTTTATAATTTTGAATCTTTTCTTATGATAGCCTCCTTTCCCTTTCGATTCAATGTTTTTTTATAGAAAGACTCTCTAGCTCTACCTTTCTTCTTCAATATCATCACTGAAGTGCAACTATCCTCTCTCAATTTTTTTAGCAAACTAACTCATTCTATAAGTATCATATTGTTTTATGTACTTTTAGGCTATAGCCATTGCTTCCTTTAATGCCAAAGGGATTTTCCTGTATAAGACCTTAAAGTAGTCAAAATGGGAAGTGCCATGATGTATAGCTTCTATAGTTTTGGCTTGATCTATCTTTATCACTTTAAAGGCTTTAGTGTTAAAGCATGAAAATTAATCCTTTAAAGACTCAACCTCTCTTCGCGTTACCTACTCCAACATTTTGGTTCTTATTTCTTATGAAATACTAATAGTGACGCAGCTGAGGAAGTTTTCTCTAAATTCAGAAATGAGTTTATACTTCCTTCCTTAACATCATCAAACCACAAAGTTGTCGCTCCCTCTAGTGAGCCTTTGAAGACCTAACATAATACTTCATTTCTACTAGTTTGAAATTCCACTATGTATTTATAATCCATCATACCTTTTAATTGAGTGCACTTTTATTTATTATTTATTTATTATTATTATTATTATTTGATATCTTGAACTTTGCAATTCTTTTGACAAAAAGAGTTTAAGGAAAAGACTAGGTCTTTGTTTAGAAAAGGCTTTTTGTTTTTTTCCTGCCAACTCTTCCACATACTTTCTCATTATCTCCTTCATCAACTAGGGATCAGATTGGCTAGAGGTTTCTTATCCATTTCCCGTCACCTTAGAGACCCAAATCTCTCACAAATAACTTTTTGGCTTTATTCTCATTCTCTGTATGCATCCAAGAATGGCATTCCCTATCCTTTAATTTCTCCTTTATTCTCTTTTCTTGCTTTCCTCAGCTGACTATCCTTCCTTTTGACCCTCTCTTCCTTCCTTCTATCTTCTCCCTTTTTTATATGTTTTTTTACCTTCACTATGAGACATTAACTCCTCCTACGATCCCCTAGGACTGATTTCATCCTTTTTAGAGTAAAAGGTTCTCTCTCTCTTTTCCCCTTATCTGCCGGTTAGTGTTTTAGAAAAGAGTTTCCTATTTATAACTCTCCCTAGAGTAGTTTTTAGAGTGACAATGATATTTTGATTTGGTGTAGCTCGACCTTAAAAGGTTTGTGTAGCTAAAAAAAGGAACTTAAGAGTTGAATGTTAGGGGATAAGTTTGGCTGCGAGTTTGCAGTGAAGTCTTGAAAAGTATGGATGCAAAAGCTTGAGGTGGTTATACAAATGAAGGTTATGTGAGAAGGTTGTTAATAATTTATTGAGAAAGAAACATCTAGTGGCATGGAAGATGGAATTTATAATGTACCTAATTGGTTATCTTATGTTATTTGTGTGACAAGCTATGGAGTTTGTTATTCGGAAAAAAGGTCTTTCTAATACATTTCCTCCATGATTACCCTTGAAAATGATATATAAGCTTTTTTAGAGAACATGAAATGAAAGTTGGTATAACAATCCTCAAGAGAAGAAAAGAAAATGGATTTTGAAGACTAAAGAAGAAATTGAAACAATTTTCCACAAACAGTGCCGATTTGATAAGCATGAATTTACTTAATAATAATTTGGTATGTGAGATAGTCACTACAAGAATTTATATTTACAGCTACGAATAGGTGTGTAGCTAAAGATATGATATTTTGTGGCTAAAGCCTTTAGCTACTAAAAATTTTCTCATAGCTTGATGTAGCAGTAGATGGTGTAGCAAAAGGTTTAGCCCCATGATTACATAATTTGTAACTATAAATAATTTGAAGTTTTATCAGATTCCATAACTAATTATAAACATAGCTAAATGTCAAAGTTCTAGCTATATAGTTATTCTATTGTCAATAAATATTCCTATTTTTATTTTCGAAGCTAAAAGTCATTATTTTCTTTCCACGTGATTAAGAAATGGCAAAAGATTCATAATTTTGGTCTCGTAGCTAAAAATTTAAATTTATAGCTACTTAAAATATATAAGTGTAACAAAATACTCATAGGTATAGCTACGTAATTAGTAGTAACTGAATACAAACTTTTTACTATTTAATAATAATTGTGTGGCAAACAATTTGTATCTACAACTTCTCACTTTTTGTAACATAGCTAATTTCAATCGCGTAGCTAACAAGTTAACTTAATAAACACATAAAATATATGGGCATAGCAAAATACTTATGGCTATAGCTACGTAACTAGTTGTAACTAAATGTAAATTTTTTTGCTATACAATAATAATTATATGGCACTAAATTTGTTGCTATAGCTACTCAGTTTAATGGAACATAGCTAAAGAGTTTTATTATTATAACTACAAAATTATTTATATTGAAACTAAATGTTACACTTTAATTTGTTGCCACAATATTGTCATTCATATGGCAAAATGTTCGTATTTGTAGCAATGAATTTAATGGAAAGTAGCTAATTGTTTGATTTATTACTACATTTGTTGTATGTACAAAGCTATAGCTTCATGTTATAACTACATAAATACTTATTGTTATAAAAGTAATAAATCTAAAGGAGTTAATTTTTAGTTGTATAAATACAACAATGTATCAAAAGCAAAATGAATTAGCTACAAAATCACTCATATAGTAGAATATTTTGCAAATAGTTTCATAATAGCTTTCAATGAAATGAAATTTATTAATAGTCAACACATTCAAAACATCACCAAAAAAACATACCAAAATAGTAAAAAAACGAAATTGTCAAAATGAGAAAAAATAGCAAAACTAAAAAATAGTACCAAACTTAAAAAATGACTCCTAATAGCAATTAATTTTTGCTCTTAGCTAGCATATCAAACTTCTCTTCCCACATTTTATTCATTTTTATAATCGTTCGTCCATTTGTCTTTCAAGTGTTTCAACTCGATCATTCGCTTGCTCAACACGATCATTTGCTTCTTTTATGGTTAACTCCAATTGCTTAAGAAGTTCAACTTTGGAAGTTTTTCTAGCAAAATAAATACTAATACTTTTTCCAAGACTATAAGCACATATGTAACCATTCTTTTCCGGTCCAAGAACTTTTGCAAACATAGCTTCATCATCCATACTAGTTTCTCCCTCTTCATTTTGTTTCTTCAATTGGTTAAATTATGTCTTTATTTTATATAGAAAAATATAAATTAATTACAACATCATTTACAAATAAAAATAATAAGAAAACTTAGAGTTAAGAAAAAAAATTACAATGATATCTCGTGTGAGAGAGTCGATTTCCTTTCCATTCTTTCGCTTTCGAGACTCGATAAAAACCTCCACACGCAAAAGTGTTTTCCCATTTTTTATTTTCTAATAACAAAATAAAAAGTATTACATTATAAATTAAAAAAATAAAGATGAATAAAAATTGATGAAGAACAACACTACATAATTATAAAATAAATTAAAATTAAGTTTAGACTTTCACATAAAACAAACTAAATCGGTACTTAAAAAATGTAGAGATGAAAAAGCCAAAGTAACAATATAATTTAAAAAAAAAAAAGGTGTCATATAGAAATTTGTAGCATTTATAACTTGAAGTAATCTAAAAGTTATTATGAAAAAATATTTTGTAGAATAATAGGACACAGAAGTTGTATTATACTGAAACTTTAAAATACAATTATAAAAAATAATAGTTATTATATGAATCAAATACATATTCTTATCCTTATAAAAAAATATATAGTATTTTAAAATTAATAATTCAAAATAAATTAATATATATTAACTAAGTTAAAAGTAATTTCTTAAAATACATGCTAATAGTTTAAAAATATTAATTAAATAAAGTTATATAATTTAAAAGTAATATCATAGAATACGTACTAGTAGTTTAAAAATATTAATTAAATAAAGTTATATATTTTATAAGAAATAATTATATTTATCTTACCATTTTATGTCTCAAAAGAGCATAATTTTTTGTTCCACTCTATCCTGGCATGGAGCGTTGAACTCTATTGATCTTACACTATTTCCTATAAATGAAAAAGATAAAATTATTATAAAATTTACAACAAAATTATTTACAATAAAATAAAAAATTATTTTTACAACTTGAAATGGTTTTCAATCCAAAGTTTAACCAAATACTTCCAATCATTTCTATCAACTAGTGGAGGCTTATTCTATCAACTAGTGGAGGCTTATTTTTGAGACGAAGTTGTTGATTAGACTTTGAGTCAAACTACTCCTTCATTTTATGCCTATAATTCCCATACATGTAGCTCATGTGCCGGAAAATAGCATTCTTTCTTTTTTCCATATGGTCAAAAGTAAATTTTTCCTTGCAAATATTTATAAAAGATGTTAGTATAAAAAATTATATAAATACTTATTAAAAAAAATTTAATAATAAAAATAACATAAAAATTAAACTAAATTTGAGTAAGATGCATTTTCTTATCAAAACAAGCTTCCACTATCTTTTTCTTCAATTTCCTTCCTTGACCTTGTAATGGACAACAGATTTTTGTTTCTAATTGTTTGTCCCAAAAATGAAATAAAATCTTTTGAGTTTTCACCAACAACATTGTTTTCCTCGTTAAATTCAATCAGTAATTTTTTATATTTCTCTAAGCCAATGATTTTTAAACAACGTGTGAGCTCCCTAGTTTTCTTTTCTTCAAATTGCAATCTATATAAAAATAAATCATATTAGAATAAGAATATAAATATATGAATAATATTTAATTAATTGTGATTCGGTATTAAATAGTAATTTAATAAATTATTTAATATATTAAATTATAAATGATAATGTAAGAGCTAGGAATTGCATAAAAAATAATATTTTACTAACATGCAAATGTTTCATCTATTTGTTGTTCATCTTCCATGGGAACCTCAATTTCATTAGCCATAAAATTTTTCTCGTTATGTGAAAAGTTAAGCATACTATCATAATTTCCAATTAAGGTATATGATTGTACTTTCTGTAATTGTCAATCATACTTCTCACATCACTATCATCTCTAATACTAGACTATCATGATCTTTAACTTTTTTTTTTTCAACTCTCAAGTAATACCACTTATCTCTTCCTAACGCATCAAAATCACATTGTTTTTTGAAATCATCCAAAATATCATAGTAACAAACAAAGTCTAGATCAATGTCCTTGAATTATATGGAATTTCCATTCACATATTTCCTGTAAGATAAGAAACTAAAATATCCACCATAGTGAACCATTATAATATTATTATCGAAATTGTTCATGCATCCTAATACAAATAATAATAAATTTATTAATATATATATAAATTAAGTTAGAAACAACAAATATATCATAAATATAATTTTATATAACTTACATTACAAGAAAAATTGGGCTATTGCGGTACGCCGCAAGGCTTTTTTGCGATGCTTTTATATGCATCGCCTTAGATCCGCTGCTAGACCCTTTTGCGGCGCTTTTGACTAGCGTCAGTATAAGCAAGGAAAAGCACTGCAAAACTCGCAACACTTTCAACTAACATCGGTATAATGAAGAAAAAAACATCGCTATTTGCAATGCTTTTAAAAGCAATTGTGACGCTTTTTAGCATCACAAAAGCATAAGAATACTTGCAAAAACACCTTTAAATAGTTGGATATTTTATTTTACTTCAAAATTTAAAAAAGAATAATTTATATAAAATTTCATAAAATTCATTCTCATTCACAATGAAGAGATTCGATTTCATTCAAATAACCCAAATGTGTATTTTTCATGAGAACATATTATTGTTGAAAAGCAATAATTTTTTTCCTAATCAACATAAGGAATAGTAATTTGTTGTGTTTGTAACCTATTAATAGAATGATAATAACAAGGCAGTGCAAGACAATCAATCAATGGTTCATCAGCTTCATTACTCGCTCCTTGGCCTTGAGGGTTGTCACCATAATCTGCCCTGCTGAGTGGTGCTAGATAAACTGTGAGAGATCAAAGCAAGCAATGGCCCTAGCTCTCGGGCATTTGATGTGTCATAAGGACCCTCAGAATCTGCAACACCAAAAAATATATTATATCAACATTACAAAAGATAAATATTCCAAAGCTCAATAATCCAAAATAATGAGCAAACTACTGATTTTGTTAGTTTTCATGCTGCTGATAAGCAATATATTCTGAAAATAAAATACATGTCACAAGCCACATGTTATCCTTATCCCTATCCATACATCGATATGTTAATTTCAGGAAGTGAAACTTGGACATTTATGACTCGACACATTTAATCGGAATTCTCAATCACATAGTTTATATCAAGTTCAGAAACAAGTTCAGGTTGCCTATTAGAGAATGCTAATGAATTATGCAAGGTAAATTCAAATACAACACAAAGCAAATAGCAACGTGGATTCAATCCATACCTGCTCAGATAAAATCAGATATAAATATATAAAGATTTATTCAAAATGATAAGATTTTCTAGAAGTAATGGTGTTGAATAACCAATTATCTTTTTATCTATTTCATTCAAGATTATCTTTGTGTATTCAAACATGGATAAGTATACACGTGTATATAATCTCTAACCTCAGCAAGGGACAAGGCAGTGAAATATCCTAAGTATTTCATGATTTCCACAATAGCAGCAATAAACAAAAACTTACCTCACTAATTGCAGCACCAAAGAATATAAGGAAATAAAACAAAATTGAGCCTCCATACCTGCACTTTTCACTTGATTCAATCCGCTCGTCATCTTTACGTAAGAAATTCTGCCAAGATTTGGCCATCACATAGATATTTTCTTCAGCAACATATGATAGAGAAGACTAATTAAATGAAGGAACCAGGAACCATTCAAATCTCATTGTAAAAAAAAAAAGAAGGAATCATTCAAATCTCATATATAGTCCAAAGAATGTCCCAATTAAGTATCTTTATCTCATATATAGTCCCAAGAACGTCCTAATGGCATAGAAGACACACACACAGTCCTTCAAGGTATAAAGGCGCACACAGCTAGAAATTCAAAGAAAATATTGAGATTATAGTAGAAAATTTTCAATCTCTCAAACTACAGAATGTCAATAAATTAATCAGATTCACTCACATTTCATCGGCAACAAAAATAAGCAAGTAAACACAATTTTCATCCATTTCTTAGGGAAATGAGAAAAAACAAAAATTACCTTTTTGCTGACAGTGTCACTATGCCTGTGCTTTGGTATCAAAGTTGAGGTAGAAGCTCCTTCTTTATATCCTCTGTCACGGTTATTCTGATTCGTAGCATTGTGGCCATCTCCGATAACTACATCGATGGCAATATAGGAAAAGGAACGGTTGTCCTCTTATACAATCTCGTCGAGATCACGCGAGACGACGCACAGAAGATTCAGCACCAGCTCCACCATCGCTACCTCCTCCATCGCTACTGATCTGATCAGTAGGCATCATCATGCTCAATTCGTCTACCAAGCAAAAGCCAATCTCAGGGATTGGTCTAACTCTAAAATTTTAAGGCTAAATAACGAGAGAGACAAACAAAGCGAGAAAAAGAAAAGGAAATTAGATGAGATAGTGACAGAAATGTACAGGTTGATAATTATGAAGTGAAAAAAAATTAACGAGCGGTAAATCAAACCACAAATAGACTAGCACATAAGATTCACTGACTCAGGTTGATAACAAGAGATGTACTATATGAAGGTTGTTGCAGCACACTAAAACACTAAGTAAACAAGCTATCATCTATTTAATTTAAGTCATTTAAATGTACCTGCTCAATGAGGCATTTTCATATATTAATTTTTCTAGTTTGTTCACAAAGAATCTATTTTCTCAATGATAAGTTTATGCTGATTAATTTTCATATTATGGACCTGAATTTTCATTAAAATTAACCTTTGCTCTGCTGAATCAAAAGGTTCACTATCCTAAAATCCTAATTAATTCTAATTTGTGATGCAGGCAGTCCCTGAATCATCACATTCCCATGGCAAGTTTGGAATAAATAAATACCTTTTGGTGAGGCCCTGCATGCTGAAAGTGTGTTCCTCTAGGACTATCTTTATGTACAACAATCTGCATTCATAACACAGTAAAAAAAAAAAAAAGAGAGAGAGAGAATTTCAATGATTGATCAACAATAACGTAAAATGTCTTAAATTCAAAATACTGGGACATGTTACCTTTTGTTCTACAGTGTCATCCTGATCAACAAATTACTGCCTGGTAAAACAGAGTTTTATGTTATCAGTTTTACCCAAGTCCCAAATTATCAAAAAGATCAAAACTTTAATTTAGCTAAACTTAACATACTTAACAACAGAATAGAAGGGTTATCTTAAGCAAAACAGATTCCTTAAGCATGCATTTAGCATTAAGTCAAAGCACATATAAATCAAATTCAAATCAAAATGATAGTAAACTATTGGCACTAATTATCAACTACCCAGTACCCATCAATTAGATTCTTTAAAAAGGCACAAACTTCTGAATTATTTTTTTGGAAAAAAAAAATAGAAACTTTTAATCCAAGTTTAACCATTCCAAAGGTTAAATTTAATTATCAATAGAACTAATTGCTATGTGAGGACAACAATGGGGTTGGTGATGACCATTATCTAGTGACCATTTAATGGAGTTGAAATCTCAATGATATGAAGTTTTACCTTGGAGGCTCAATCTCAGCCAGTTCTAACAATAGTCCCTTCTTTGTGAAAAATAAATTCCTCTGGCAAGCAATGCAGCAAAATCAGTGACAATTATCTTCACTTTATGCCCAAATTGGTTGTGCACTTTCACTGAGTTCCATCTGAAAATAAAAAGGAAATAAAATAGTAAAGGAAACTCTCCAGGAGTTAGATGTGCCATTGCACACACAGCAGCACTAATCAGTACAACAACTGGCATAGATACCCTGCATAGAAATTAGAGGAAACATGAGATCATAAACAAAGTTCAAATGGAAATGGTTAAATCATGGTAACATTAACTCCTAGGGTATCAAACTAAAATGCATAGAGCCTCACCTGTGCTTTCAGCAATTCTACCATCTCTAAATTTCTGGAATTCTGCCTTTTCTCCCCAAGACTTTTGAGAATTGAAAGCCTAGTGCAAAGAGTAAAATAGAACATGAACAAAGAGAAACAACAAACTAGAACAATCTATGAATCACTGTTTACTAGTTGACAACCTCAAGATTCAATTCATAATAAATTGTGCATCAAGGAAACAATTAACCTTACATAAATCACCTAAAAAATTTACATAAACAGAATGACCACTTCTAGTTTAACAATTTCTTTTTGATGTTAGAATAAACAAGTTTACTAAAGTGACTGAGCTTAGAAATCTGTTTTAAGAAAAAAAAAAGGTTCTTCAATTCACAAACATTATTGCTAGAAGTGTTTAAATATGAAGAGGCGATGAGGC
>CAOJBK010759965.1:0-12799 GCA_948294925.1 Codiaeum variegatum | reverse complement strand
ACCCAACTGACCATTCGAAGCAGTGTTACCGGCAAATTGACTAGGTACTTTATCGGTACTAAGTAGCTCATCCTCAGTGGAACAGAAATGCTAATCGTCGAGAGAAGCAATGGTCTCTCCCTCTAAAAAATCATGAAGAAGTGCCTAAAAATCCTCGTGCTAAGAGTTTTTGGTCGATATCATCCAAAAAATCACTTGGCAAAAGAAAACTCAACAAAGGTAGAAGCTGAGAGAATTTGGGAAAGTTATTGCAAATGAACTTCTCCAAAGCCTTTTTATAGGAAAATATCAAACTACCCCACTAAATGTATTCACACTTATCAGTCACGTTTTCCTCAAAATGAGACTGCTAAGGGGGGCAGCTGTGAACTCATATTTTTGCACCATTAAATCTGACCTGTGAATACGAGCCTATAGGTTCAAATCACACTCAAATCGGACCTCAAACAGACCCAGAAAATTTAATAAATCGAACTGAAATAGACTTAATCGGATTCAGAAATCCAGGACTATGCATTTGGGCCCAAACGCATGAGTTCCAAAAATCTGACTTTTCTGACACAATTTTCCATAAATTCGACCCTTCGAGTCAGTTTTCGAGACTTCCTTTTTTTCAGCTTTCAGACCTCTGTTTCAACTTTTTGCTGTTCCTAAACCTCAACATACACTACTAAAAACACCTAAAACCGCATAACGGAGACTCGTTCTGGATTAGCCAAGCCTTCAGACAAACCAGTTCTAAAGCCTCACAAGCCAAAGGTGAATACGGTACAATATTTTCCTATTCTTTTGGTTCTGAATTAAGCCCTAAAACTGACTAGGCAATTTTCTTTAATCAAATTTCATTTTTTGAAATAAATCAAACTAAAGCCCTAAAATTGATTAGGCAAACTCATATTAATCAAAAATCGATTATAATCAAAACTAAGTTGATTAAAAGCCTATTAATTAATTCTTTTAGTATTAAAATGAATTAACTTCTGAACTAACCAAACCACCGCCCACTATTTATCAAAACGGCCCTACCGTTCACGAGAAGGGAGAACATCATGTTCTCAAGGCTTCAACTCCAAAATCTTTTTTTTTTTTTTAATTTTTTCCTTTTTGTTTATTTATTGCTTTTTTGTTATTATTATATGTTTCGTTTTTATGTTGTTGCTATTTACTTGTATTATTATTTCACTGGGATTTGTATTAATTTTGGAGAATGTATGTATTTCCCAAATCCTTTTAGACTGGAGAAATGAACCCATGGTTTGTTATTATTTTGATGAAATAATTTATTTTCCTTTATTTTTCTTTCAGTTCGTAGTTAGGGATGTGTGTCTTCCCTAGAACCCCTAGTGGGCTAGAGGAGGTATCTCAGTTCAATTCCTTTATTATTTATTACTTTACGCTTTATGTTTGTCATGCATATTGTTATCTGTCATGCATCATATTTGCCATGCTCAACTGTTCATCCATCACGTGGTATGTCATGCATACATGAAACCAATTTTAATTGAAACCATGCATGTTCTTTTTAAGACAAAACTATTTAGAACTGGAATAAATTCATTTTCTAAACCTTTTTATTGAATCACGAATCCCCGAACCCAACTATGGTTCGAGGGCCAGCATTTTCTAAAATAATTGGGTAAAATGTCATGTTTTCTAAATGGAGTTAAACTAGTTTTTAATCATCTAAGGAAAATAGCTTTTCTTAAAAATTAAGCGATGACTTAACCACATCACACGTGCACACCAACAAATATATGTGGAGTGAACAAATATGGGACTTGTCCATAATCACAACGCCATGTGCAATCTAACCTCACGTGGTCGGTTTCCTTGAGCCATAAACTCGAAAGCGGGCTGGAAAATCCCGCGGGTTCAGACGGGGCCTCACACTGTTACTTTTGTGACATTGAATTTTTGACTTGTCATGTCCAGAAGTTGACCTTCCACTTGAAGAATTGCTTTCTCAAACCTTATCTCTATTTGAGATAAAATAATTTCCTCCTTCTCGACCACGACCACATCCACGACCCTACTATAATATCCACATTTATTAGTTAAATTTGCTCTGCTTTGCAAAAAATGTTCTAGGTTAGAATTGTTGATCCATTGGTTCATTCGTCACTCATGTAAGGACAATAAACCCAATAATCTTTCAATAGATAAATTTGTTAGATCTTGGACTTCTTCCATAGCTGTTATGACAAAATCAAATTTTACCGTTAAAGATCACATAATTTTTTCTACTACTCTTTGATCACTTATTTCTTCTCCATTGATTCAAAACTGATTGACAATGGCTTAATCACAATCAAAGTAAGAAGAAATGGACTCATATTCATTCATACATAAAGACTCAAAATCACCTCTACGTATTTGCAAATGAACTTGTTTAAATATGATCATCACCTTTGATGGATTTCTACAAAATCTCCCATGCAGTGTACGATGTTTCTTCCATTGATACTTTTTGAAATATCGATTATTCCATAGCTTGAAAAATGGCATATAATGCCTTTTAATCCTTTCTCCATATTTCTAATAATGAATATTTTTCCTTCTTATTAAGTGACTCAAATGCAATTGAGTTTGTAACATTGGTAATGCCTTGCTTGCGGAAAAAATACTTTTAACTGGATAGACCAGTTATTGCAATTTATTCCGTGCAATTTTGGAAGTTGAATCTAGAATAAATTGTTTGCTACCATATTTAATTTTAAATGAGTTTATTAATTTATCTCCGATACTAAATGTAGGAGTCGAAATTTGTAAATTCCAAACACTTAAAAAAATAAAATAAAAAGTAATAATAATATAGGAGGAGAAGAAAAAAAAATATACATTTAAGAATATTTCTTAAACTTTTGATTTCTCTTTTTTGCACATATATAATTGCATTATAATTGTTCTTATTTTATGTTGTTCTCAAAATTAAAAGTAGAAATGATTAGAATTAAAAATAAACTATAACTATTAATTTTTTTGTATTATTATAGCAATTTTCTAAATATATATAAAAAAATCTTTTCAAGTTTGTTTTCCAACAAAACTCCTATCGACAGAGAGTGCGAATGCACGCGTTGCAATAGCAAGTTACACCTTACAAAGGAAGTGACATGAATTAAAAATTATGAAAAATAGAATAAAAAATAAAAAAAATAATTGTAACCCCTCAAATCATTAATTAAAACGTGATCTCTAGTTTCATTACAAAATAAAATTACAATAGGGCTTGGGCTAATATTGGCAGAATAGAGCTTGAAGCCAATCAAGGCAAACATTAAAAATGGATAGCAGAGAGCAAGTCCTGCAAAGTGAAGAGAAGGCTTCAAAGAAGAGGGGAGCCCACAAAACCTTTTGGCTTCCCTCCTTTGGCATAGTGAGGCCCACTCGAAGCCCTGTTTCTTAAACACATCATTATAATATCTCTTGAACCACAGAATATTCTCCTGGCAGAGAAAGACACTCACCACTTCTCCAAGGAAGGGGCCAATGTCCTTTTCTCCTATAAGCCAACTTATCTTAACCTCATGGTATCACATGTTTACCTTGAGATCTTATCCAACACTATAAATAGGTAATAATGGTATATATTTCAATTTATATTCTAAATTCTACTACTAAAAATCCAAAATTTATATTCTCAAGAGTTTCAAAGATCTTCAGAGTTTTGCAATCACTTGAATACTAACTTAAGCGTCAATGGGTCATTGCTAGGCACACAGTCTAGCCCTTTAGTCCATGTTTTTGTATAGTGCATGCTTAAATCTAAAGCTAACGCTCATTAAATTAGCATCGTCTATAGAAAACTTGATAAAAAATCTTTTCTTGATCTCAAGCTCATTTTTTCTCTTCTCCCTTTGAGGATAGCCACACCAACTTTCCTCTTTTTTTAAAGACTAAGCTTGTACAATGTTCAAAACATCCAAAATGGAAGAAACCCCAAAAACCTGGGTTGATGTGAATGATGTTCCATCTACTAGCAATGTGGTGAATAATTCTCCATAAGGTACTCCACCTGCAAACACTTCCCCAAATCCTAACCTAGCCTCATCCCTTCAAACACTTACTATATTTAAGAGACAAACCCAATAATCAAACACCTAGATAACTCCACCCCTAAGCCTCTACTATAATACCTTCGGATTTAGCTCGAGCCCTGCAAAATGTGTTGAGCACATTTCTTCCTCTTTTATAGCTACTGTAAAACCAAAGGCCTATAGGGTACCCTACCCATGATATCTCAGAAACTACCTAAGAAAGGACTGCTAGGCAACATTTATTTAAAACTCTCCCAACAAAAAAAGGAAGGGACCATGACTAGAAAACCACAGGAAGACTAAAGTCCGTGATCAGAGTTTAAGGAGGGAATATTGAACCTCAATCAAGAGATAAGAAAGAAAGAGGTGAAGAAAGAAAGAGGGAAAAAGGAAGAGGTATAAACAGAAGGGAAAATGAAGAAAGCCAAGAAGAAGTGAGTGGGTTTAGACCCGAAAGAGAGAGAATTAAGGATAACCACTATCAGAGAAAGCTGAATGATAGAAGGGCAACACACAGATCAAGATCCTGAAGAGAAAATGTGAGGGAGCAATAAACATTAAGCCACAATCCATAAAATTTCATAGAAGCAGAGAGATGGTATATGAAAGAATCTACTAAAAGGAGGAAAGCTTAGGATACAATTTTGGCTTTGAAATGAAATCTCCTTTCACTAAGAGGACCATTGATTTTTAGATGCTGGAAATGTTTAAATCCCCCATCTTACAAAGTACAGTGGATCCTTTAATCTGAAGCTCACATTTTAAATACAAGCATGTGATAGAATTGCACATGAATAGTGATGAATTATTGTGTAGGGATTCAGGAGGTCTTTAAATGGTGCAATAATATTTTACAGCCAACATCCTAGTAGAGATGCAAACACAAGCTTTAAAGCTTGTCAAGTAGGAAAGTGATGATCCATTACGGGATTTCTTGTCTAAATTCAACATAGAAGCCTTGAAGGTAGCTAATATAGATCAAGAAAAGGTAGTTAAGGCCCTACAAAAGTGCATCACACATACCCATTTCTTCAAATTCTTGTACAAGAAACTCCTTTGAAAGCTAGAGAATGCCATAAAGATAGTACAAAAACACATAAGGCAAGATGATGTGTTTCGGGTTAGTCAATTTGCTCAAAAGAGAAGGTGCGATGATGATGAGACTCCTTCGAAGAAGGCCAATAAGAAAGATGTAAGTTGGTTCCATGTAAAAAGCTCCCAAGCTAAAGTAAAAGATCCAGCTAAAAGGGCTTCGATGCTTCAAAGCTAACCCCTCTCAATACACAACCAGAATTTGTGTTCATCGTATTTCAAGACCCAGAATTTTTCAAAGGCCAAAGACAATGAAAAGGGACTTTGAGAAGAGAGACAAGATGAAATTCTACAAGTTTCATAACACCCATGAGCATATAACATATACTTGTAAAATTTTAATGGAGGAGATATAGAGATTAAAAAAGTAGGTTTCTTGAAGGGGTTACTTATGGAGCACAAAGTCTGAGAGCAAGTGATTGTCAATGATGGCTTGGCATGGAATATAGCTTGTCTCATAGAAAGACCCTAGGAAGAAACGAAAAGCAAAAACAAAAGCAAGGTCATTGCTAAGAGTCATGAAACTCTAGAGTTCATTTTTTTTTACAATGGCTCAAAGTAGTGGGACAAATGAGATGAAGTGGTCAAGCCTTCCAAAGAAAACCTCATAGTCATATAGGCAATTATTGCCAAGTTCACAATGCAAAGTATTTTAGTAGATAATGGAAGTTTGACAAAACCTCCTTTCCTTTAAAACATTCTAAAAGATGGGTTTAAGAGAGTCAAAGTTGAAGGAGCTCATTAACCTAGTGAAATTTTAGACAAGATGGAGGTGCCAATAGCAAGATACATTAGATTAGTATTAACTAATTAGACAGCCGCAAAGTATGTGACTGTGATGGCCCTTTTTCGTAGTGGTGAGGCTTTCTATAGCCTATAATGTCTTAATGGGGTGAACACTTCATAACTCAGATGTAAAAACGAGAGTAAAAAAAGGCAAAGTGATTGTTCCTTCACCAGATAGGATGGAATTCTATTTGTACAACACCCTTATACTAGATATAAAGGTTGAATACACTCAAAAGATGAAGAATGTAGTTTGGATTTAAATAGAGGACGTATGCATGATAGTTAGAACTAAAGAAGGTTATAGATCTAAGCTAAGGAAATAGCATGACAGCTTCATAGAAAACTAGAGAGGTGTTTGAGGGTCAATGCAACATTAACCCTAAAAAAGTGGAAGGACGCAAAGGAGTTATTGGCAATAGATAAAATGAATTTTGCTTAGGATTCATCAAAGAAGCTGGGGATCAAACCTAATCCTCTACACTGTGAAATTGGAGATGATTGCTTTTATGATAGTCGAGTCAGCTCTTTTTGGCTTAATGGTCTCTTCTTCTTTGATCTGCTACTTCTGGCTGATGTAAAAGACAAACTCTGGGGTTTCCTTACTTTGAGCAATAGCTTTGCCCTTGTTGTTAATTACTACTTCCTCTCAGGATCCTCCTGTTAGGCAAGCGATATCTGCCGCTGAACCATCATTTACCACTTGCGGCTCATGTCCCCCCGATCTTTAATGAACCCGTTCAAATAGCCTTGCTTAATCAACCTCTCTATCTTCTCCATCAAATTTCTGCAAGTGTCGGTAGTGTGCCCATGGATGTTGTGAAACTTACATAATTTTAACTTATCCCTTTTCTCCAAATCCCTTTTCATCAGCTTTAGCCTCTGTTATATGGCCTCATCTTGGAATGAGGTGATCACCACCTCTAGTCTCACATTAAGAGTGATGAATTTAGTCACATCAAATCCCTTATTGGTTTGTTATTTCCCCTTCAAATAAGGCGTTATTTCCTAGGGCCCATTTGACTATCATGTTTCCTTTTTCTAGCTTTTCTTTAAAGGAGCCTCTTTCTATTTATTCCTCTACTTTTGAGCAAACTGACTTACTCGGAAGGCATCATCTTGCCTCATGTACTTTTATGCCAAAGTCATGATGTCCTCAAAGCTGCTAAGTGGGTCTTTAGATAACTTTTTAAAGAAGTCTATTTGCTTGGTGCACTTTTGCAAGGCTTCAACTACTCTTGGTTACTCCAACCTTGTTACCTTCAACACCTCCATATTGAACCAAGCTATGAAATCTCTCAATGGCTCATCGGGTTCCTACTTGACAAGCTTTAGGGCTTGAATTTGTATTTCAATGAGAATAATTACTGCAAATCTCTTAATAAAGCTTTCCGCTACTTGCTGAAATGTCTCTATGCTCCCTTCCTCTAGGCTATCATACCATTTTGTGGCCGCTCCATCCGAATATCCCTAAAAAGCTCTGTATAGTGCTTCATCACTCCTGGCCTGTAACTCAACTACATGCTTATAACTCAACATGTGAGCCTTTAGATTAGTCGACCCAGTTTACTTTGTCATATTAAGGGCTTTGAACTTATTAGGCATCTAGTATTCAGCTACTCTTATGACGAATGGAGACTTCAACTTGATAGTTAGGTCTCTATCGTGAGACTTTTTCTTTCCTTCAAACTCCTCCATACATTGTTTCACCATCTCTCTCAAATCTTAAAGGTTATGGCTTGAGGCCTCCTTCTCTTCATCTATTCTCATTCATGATCTAGATTTATGGGAGGTCCTTCTTCCTTCAAGTTCCTCCATGTTCTTCTCTCCACAATCATGTCTTGATTTATTAATTTTTTTAGAACTCTCTTCATCTTCCCTTTTTCTCCTCCTACTCCTTTCCTTTTACCTCCCTTCTTTTCTAACTTCCCTCTCACATTCTTTATCCTTTAGGTATTCATTATTGCCACTTACTGCTCCTATATTGGGCCTTAGTTTATTGGTCATTCTTTGTGTCCTATCCCCCCTTTCTTCTTCAAGGGTTGTGAATAATCTTATCCTTGTTGTCCTTTCTTGGTCCGAGCCTATAACTTCATTTGTCTATTACCCTATTAAGCTTTAGTTTTGTAAACTACAATAAAGGAGTTAGAGTGCTTAAGACATTTTTTATAGCTGTAGCAAGCTCTAAGGGTATGTTGGTTAAGGCTTGGAGTGAGCGTGTGGTAAATTTAGTGTTTCTTTGTGTCTGTTTCACAAATTTGTTAAGGTTTATAGGAAAGAGGATAGGTTAGAAGTGGAGGTGTTTGCGGTTGGAGTCTCATGAGTGATATTGCTTATCGGATAACTTACTAAGGGGATATACGTGGCATTTTTTCTATTTTTTGGTGATTCATCTATGTCTGAACTTTAAAGTTGTGCAAGTTTTGAATATGTTTTAAATTAGAAAGGAAAGTCGGTGTGACTATCCTGAAAGAGAGAAGAGAAAAAAATGAAAGTACTTGAGATCAGGAAAGATTTTCTATTAGGATCCCATAGACAACACCAAAATGATTAGTCTAGACTCACCAATCTTTTGATCTCTTAGTATGGACTAGGCTTGTAAGCATGGGATTAGCCTGCACAGGAAGCAAATGTAAGCTAGAGGGCTAGACGTTGTGATTGGCAAAGGCCCTTCAATGCTCAAGTTAATGTATTATACTTAATAATTCCTTGGTGATCCTTAGGAGAGAAAATTAGGATTTCTAAAGGATTTAGGTTGGTGGAACATATCTTGAAATGTATGCCATACTGGACTATTTATAATGTTGGTTAGATCCCAAGGTGGAAAGGTGTTCCAATGACATCCTACCACGTGTTGAGAAATAGAAGAGGTAGGACAATGGTCTCCTTTTGAAAGAGGGACACATGTCCCTATGAATATCCTTGAGTATACTATGTTTGAAGGCTCAACGAAGGCATCTTCATTACGCAAAGAGAGCCCTTTATTGGGTCTCACTTTTCTATCTTAACTTGAGCTGTCATCATGGGCTATTCTCATGTTCGAGTATTTATGGCTCTATTCTATTATTCCGTGGGTTTGGCCCGATGTGTCTTTACTAGACCTATATAAGTGATTATCTTAAAATTGTACTTAAAATTTAATTATCATTTATTTGTGAACAAAGTGAGTATGGATCAGCAATATGTTGAGGAAAGAAAAAATGTATTAAAGTGCCAACAATTAATAATTATTTTCTCCTACTTTTTTTGAAGTATGAGAGGTGATTTGAATCTGGGTCTTTTGTTTAGAGATGCACTTTATCACTAAATCAAACTTTGGTAATGTTTTCTCTTGTTATAACAAAAACGAAATCACAAGCTTATGGTAAAAAATAAACAGTTCTAGTAAGGTTTGTAATATTAATACTTTTAGTTGTAGCCAATATCTTATTACAAATAATTTCGATAATTCCGAGAGAAAAAAGAGCATTTACATATTACAGAGATTATGTGCTCAATGGATACAAAATATCCTTGCTTTAGCACCTGATGCAATAGTAAGCACCAAGTTAAAAATAAAGTTTTATAATTTTTAGGCATCATTTTATTATTTTTTTTGAAAAAATTAATTTTAATTAGTAAAAATTAATTCAATAAAAGATTAATTTTAATAAATAAAATTATTTTTAATTAGAAAAAATTAATTTATTTAAAATAAAATCAATTTTAATTAAAAAAATTAGTTTATAAAAAATAAATTCAATTTTAATTAGTAAAAATTAATTTTAATTAATAAAAATTTATTTTTATTAATAAAAATTAATTTTAATTAATAAAATAATTTTAATTTAATAAAAATAAAGTGATGATAGTATCACCTTAAACTCTTTGTTTTTAAAGTAACAATATACTTTTAAATTTAATTTTATATTTGAAAGATTGGACAATCATGGAAGAATCATTTGGTAAAAAAAAAGTGAAAAAACCTCTCAATTTATTATTATTATTATTTAAAATTATTCCACCAAAATTTCATTAATGTAAAATTATCTTTGAGATGTACTAACAAGTTGTACCATCTAATTAATTGAACACTAACATATTCAGAATATATATATATATATATATATATATATATATATATATATATATATATATATAAAAGACTCTTTTAATAATTATTTTATTTATTCTAGTATATATTATAAAAGATGATAGGTTAATGAAAAATTTAATTTCCAAAAAAAAAAAAAGAGAGAATCAATTATTAAAATATATATATTTACTTTAAAAAAATATATACATATTTTTAAAATAATAATATTAAAAAAAGTACATATATCCCCATTTTCAAAGTAAATTTGCCTTTGTGATTGAATAGCAATCCAGGAGTGGGACTGGTTCACTAACTTGTCTGGTTTTAAATTGGCAAATACAATTCTGTTTTCAATATCTACTACCTTTCAGAAAAACCAAAGGCCAAACATCTGAATTCTGGAAATATGTTAAACTTTGGGTGTGCAAACTGACACGTGTATTACAGCAACGGTAACCATAGATTACAGAGATTAGGACACCGTTTGCACAACGAATAAAACGACGTCGAAGTCATGAGAAGTTTCTGGAAAGGACTTAAAAAGGAAGAAGCCAATACAAAAACACGCACGACACGAATTCTTCTCGCACCTTCCAGTTTTTTCTCCTTATTTGTGGGCCCTATTCCTTTACCCTTTTTCTAATCTTTCCTTGTATTTTTTAATTTTCTTTTATTGCCCTTTCCTTCTCGAACCCACGGTTTGTGTTTCTCTCTCCTTATCAATTACTCCACCCAGAACTTTCTAGAAACAACAAAACCTACTCTCCGTCTCTCTTTCTTTGTTCCCTGTGAATTTTAAGATCGACGTTCTTGCTTGATGTTTCAGAGCTCTTACGTGTGGCTGGCTATACTTCCAGTTCTGTAATAAAAATTGTTCGGCTTTTCGATACTGATTTGTCGGTGAGAAAATTCCACCGTTCCTTTCCTGGATAAAGAATCCCTGATTTTGTTTTTTTCCAGGTATTTAAACTCATCTTATCAATTGTTACTGTTTAATGATACATGACTATAAAATGCTATACATTTTAGATTGTTTCAGTTTTTATTTAATTAGAAACTCATTGTAATAATAACGCTATAGCAATTTCATATGGCTATGGGTACATATTTATTTATTTTTATTGTATATAAAAATATTGTTCTTTAATCAGTTTTTAATATTTTATGGAATCTGATGTATGAATATGGATAAATCTATTCGAGCCACCACGCTGAAGAATCTGTCACTACAGATGCCCATCTTTAGCGTTCGGATCTGAAACCGAACTCATGGTAGAACAAACCGGTGAATCAGCTGCCGGTGGAGGCGACTCGCAGAGATCTATACCTACTCCATTCCTTACCAAAACTTATCAGCTCGTTGATGATCCTGCCGTCGATGAGCTGATTTCTTGGAACGAGGATGGATCAACCTTCATCGTCTGGCGTCCAGCTGAATTTGCTAGAGACTTGCTTCCTAAATACTTCAAACACAATAATTTTTCTAGTTTCGTTCGCCAACTCAATACTTATGTGAGTTCTTTCTCCTTCCCAATATGTAAATTTTTTTTTCTTTCAAAATTTTTGTTTCATTTTTCAATATTTTGTGTGAATCAATAGGGATTTAGAAAGGTAGTTCCGGATCGATGGGAATTTGCAAACGATTGCTTCAGGAGAGGCGAAAAAGGTTTACTTCGTGATATTCAACGACGGAAAATCTTCCAGGCAACCGGAACCACCACAACAGTAACAGCAGCAGCAGCAGCAGCAGCTGCAGCTGCAGTCACCGTTGCAGCCATACCGGCAACGCTTTGTACGGTTTCTCCAACAAATTCTGGTGAAGAACAGGTAATTTCATCAAATTCATCGCCTGCTGCGACTCAGGTTGCTACTCCGCTTCTCCGGACAATAAGCTGTACTACGACGCCGGAGCTTTTAGAAGAGAATGAAAGGTTGAGAAAAGAGAATTCACAGCTAAGCCAGGAATTGACTCAATTGAAGGGACTATGCAATAATATATTTGCACTGATGACGAATTATGCTTCTGGTCAATTAGAATCTGGTCAGAGTAATTTATCAGAGGCAAGACATTTAGAGTTGTTGCCAGCAACGAAAGCGGCGGAACAAAGAGAGGAGATCATCATAAGCGGTGGTGCCACCGCGACAACGGCGGCTACAGAAGATGTGATACCCAGGCTATTTGGAGTTTCAATTGGGGCTAAGCGGATGAGAAGGGAAGAGGAGGAAGGAATTAATAATCCACAACATTCACAGGAAAATGAATCTGGATCTGATGTAAGATCTGAAGCGTTGGATGGAAAGACAGACCGGAGTGAGCATCACGACCCTTCGTGGCTAGAGCTTGGTAAAAAATAGCAATCTAATCGATATTGAATGAGAAAGTAACAGGGACATATGATGGTCGTTGCCCACACAAAAGCAGATTTGAGGAAAGATTGAGAAATGACACGTGGATACTTCTCGAAGTTGGATTTGTCTTCTGTGGAAAAAGAACAGTTATTTATTGTCACCGGCCAGCACCGTCTTTGTCCGCCACTGACATTTTTGTGTTACAGTTGTTAAAACAAAAATGTCAAAACGGTGCACATAAGGAGAGGAGGAAGAATCTCCTCTTTTCGTAACAGAGAATATTGAACGGTACATGTTGAAAAATGTAAATTATTAGGTACTTTGCTGGAGGTTTTTAAAGCCCAAACTTGTTGACAAAAACTTCTACTCCAACAAGAAACAGATTGTTAGTTTACTTCAGTTTAGTTTTTTTTTTTTGAAGCAAATAGTTTATGATGCATTGTGCTTAAATACGTTATTG
>CAOJBK010759790.1:0-15595 GCA_948294925.1 Codiaeum variegatum | reverse complement strand
GACTCCAACCTTATAATCTCCCAAGCCTTAAGAAGGTGCAAAATTAGAGAGGAGCAATTGGTTCCTTATCATAAATTCCTCGAAGAGTTAGCCAATAAATTTGACACTCTGTCTTTCCATTACCTTCCAAGAACATAGAATAGAGTTGCCGATGAACTAGCCATTGTGGCATCAATGAAGGAGATACATGACAGGTTCATTATCTATACTATTTCAATAAGTATCAAATACCGATCAAGCTTTCAGACTCACTGCATGAGCATTCTAGTTGAACAGAAACCATGGTACTGGGACATCTACATCTATCTCACCAAAGGTGAATATCCTGAAGGCGCCTCCAAATCAGAATGGAGAACCATCAAACAACTTGCTAGTGGATACATCCCAAGAGGAGACATTTTTTATAAGAAGATAATGAATGGCATTCATCTCAGATGCATCTCAGATGAAGAGGCAAACCATATTATGGAAGAAATCCATGGAAAAACAGATGGCACTCATATGAATGGTTGGGCCTTATCCAAACAAATCATGAACCAAGGTTACTACTGGCTCACCATGAATGGGGACTGTGCACAATATGCTCAAAAGTGCCCAAAGTGTCAAGAATACACAAAGCTCCAAAAGCTTCCCTTTTTACCTTTAAATCCAATATCCATACCTTGGCCCTTTACTATTTGAGGCATAGATATCATTAGCAAAATCTCCCCCAAGTAATCTATTGGACACGAGTATAGTCTAGTTTCCATAGATTATTTCACCAAGTGGTCGAAGTTGCACCCTATAAAGTACTGGATTCGAAGAAGGTGGCCCAGTTCATCAAAACCAACATCATTGCAAGGTATGGTGTTCCAAATGAAATCATTTCTGACAATGGCTCTCACATCTAGAAAGAGGTAGTCACTCTTCTGAAGAAAGAAAAGATTAAACATCATAGGTCTTCTCCATACTGATCTCAAACTAATGGCGCAGTTGAAGTCAGTAATAAAGTACTGAAAAACATGCTTTAAAAAACCATAAGCAATCATAGAAGTTGGCACCTTCATTTTCCAAGAGCCCTCCTTGGGTATAGAACCACCTATATCTACCAAAGCCACACCATACTCTATTATCTATGGAATGGAAGTAGTCCTCCCCATAGAGATAGGAATTCAGACAGCTAGAGTTCTCTAAGAAGCCCATATCTCTAAACTCGATAAGTAATAAGCCTACTTCGATTAGCTAAATGAAATTGATGAGAAAAGGAGGGAAGCACTCCACCATACTAAGAATTACCAAATCAAACTGGCAAAACACTTTAATAAACTAATTCAAAGTCGTAATCTTTAGGAAAGTGACTTCTTTCACAAAGAAATCAGATAAGTGGTACAAAACCCTCAAGGGAAATTCACACCTCCTTAAAGCAGCCCCTACATCATCTAAAAGATCATGTCAGGTGAAGGCGTCATCCTGAAGGATGTCGATGGCAATGAATTCAATCATCTGACCAACCTCGACCAACTCAGGAAGTACTGTATATAATGTTCTTGTTGTATCGAGCATGCATTCAGACATCATTACCAAATAAGAACTACATGGACCTGATTCTCCAAAATTACCGTGTATTCAATTTTCAAATTATCTTTTGTAAGGAGATATATAGGCAGCCTATACATGTACGATCCAAATCATTTAGTAAAATAAATGTGTCATTCTCTTTCACATTTGGGTTGTTTAACATTACATGTAAGAGTTAAAAAGAACAAATAAACATAAATAAAAAAAAATAATGAAACCCGCTAAGTTGAAAACACAAATGGGCGACTTAAGCAAAAATTAGGGTATAGCCCGCTAGACTGAAAATAAAAAAAGTAGTCTAGGCAATAATCAAGGCAGTTTGCTTAGTTGAAAACCCCAAAAGGGTGGCTTAGGCAAAAATTAGAGCTTAATAAATAAAACAAAATATTTATTGAAGTCTTATTCAACTTTAGGAATAGCCAAAACAAAGCATTGAAATAGAAAATCAAATAAAAGTCTTATTTTTCTAAAAGTATAGACTTAGATGCAACCCTTAATCTCAGTTAGAATAGCAACTTGCTTGGCTTTCTCCTTTGGACAACAAGTTTCAATCCACCATGTAATATACTCTACAGATCTGCCATTATCATCTCCAGGAATTATCATGGCCCTTTAATACTCTTTGATCTAACTCGAGAGAATAACTCTAGCCACTGTATCATTCATAATTGTTGCCTCAAACAAAGGCCATCTGGGGGAACATCCTAATCATGTCCCATGTAACAAAGGACTTCGGTAGCCTAATACCAAGCCATATGGTGAAACCCAAGTAGATACGCATACTTGAATCCTTGGCGGGATTTAGTACTAATCAGGCCTCCACAACATGTTAGAGGGATTCAGTTCCATAAGCCAGCTAATCCATTCTCGCTCAGAATCTAGGTGAAATACAACTTTTCTAGTGGGGTACTAAGCAGCAGAATACTCTAAATTATTCGGTCCAGGAACAATCCTCAAATGATCCCTCAGCCAAACTGAAGGGCAGAATATCATAAATCAGAATATTTTCAAGACATGTTAAAATAGAAAAGTATAAAGGGATCTAAATACTTGGAGCAGAAGTGGACTGATAGTTCAAGGTTCTCTGGAGCTATAATAAAGGTCCAAGCTCAGTAGTGACTCAGTAAAAACCATCCTCATAATCGACTTACCCTTCCCCATCCGAAGTATTAACTCAGCTATCTTTTGCATCCCCTGAACAAACTAGGACCATAAATACATAACCCACAGTCAGTGTGAAAGCATAGGCCATGAACGTCCTAGCCATCCAAACGGGGTCATCCCTTGACTCCTCCCAAAACATAAAGGCCAACGCAGGCAAGTCAACCAAATCATCTTTCACTAAGCCCGATGCAGCCTCTATGCTTAAATCCAACAGCTTCTTAAATGAGTTAAACTAGCCTAGCTGCTCAATTGAAATAGTCAGGACAGCCTTAAGATTCATACCCAATAAAAAAGAAAACTCCTCAAAAGTTGGATAAATCTCATCCATACTAGCCCCAAAACAAAACACATGATCAACGGGGTCCCAAAATTGTATACAGATGTTAAGAAAATCCCAATCAATTTTCACACCCCTAAGAGTCGGTAAAGCTGACATACCGTATCTTTCGATGTTAATCCTCTGTACTTTGGTCAATTTCTAACACCATCCATACATCACATGGCTGAAAAAAGGGCTCCATGTTCGAGAAAAAGAAAAATAATCTGACATTTTTCTAAAAAATATTTTTTTTCCTAGTGATTTTCTAACTCTGACATCATATTCATATGAATATTTATAGTGTATGCAAAACGAGGTAGAAAATTGAGTTTGGAAGGCTGGGCATGCAAAATGAGGCAAAATACATGTGTTGGAGCCAAAACGCATGCGTGAATCCCTTCACACATGTGTGAAGGCTCATATGTGTGTGTCTGCCACATGGTAGGCTATGATTTGCCCCTTAGAATGGGTCCATTTTGATTCAATCCGATTCCATTTTCACCTGATTTTCAAAACACAAAACATTTTTCATTCTAAAATATCACAAAATTTAAACTAAAGTCTAAAATTTCTCATAAAATTCAAAAATTAGTTCTGAAAATGATAAATATTTTTTACAAAAGCCCATAAACTGGGGCCCAAATACAGCTAAAGACAAACATCATTACATTTCATGAATAGACCACATTAGAGATCCTCTTTGGACTCAACAACTGCATCCTCCTCTTCCTCATCGGGCTCGGCAGTGCTCCATAACACCTGACAAATCGTTGCTCCCGCTAGGCATCTCTCAGACTCATGGCAGACAGAGTGGTGCTCAAGCTGAAAGTGCACCTCTGAAACTTTTCCACACTTTGGCCATGAACAAAACTAAGAACCTATAAATACAGATAGAAATCATAAGATGTCAAAAAAAAATAGAGCATGTGTCAAAACTACAAGTCAAAAAACATATTGTCACTGGAAGATGGTCAAAATCCACCCTCTGGACCCCGATCAGATAACCATGCCCAAAATAATGCACCTGAGTCAAGCCCTCTGCATTAGTGTAAGGCACGTGATTAGTAGTCTGCGGCATAGAGTGCCACGACTGCCTGGAGCTAACAGGCATGTAAGAAGAGGAAGTTCAACTGGAGCTCTGATAAGGCACTGCCTAACTCATGATCCCAGCTCAGGGCCTCAGTCTAAAAGTAGCACAGCCTCCCTTTGGAACAGGTACGTAATCTGTACTGAATGGGGGCATTCCACCCATCAGCCTACCTGTTTGGAACTCAGAGTATGAAACATTAGGCAACTGAAAGTCCTCTCAAGCTCTCTTAACTCTCTAATAAGCCTGATGAGTAGCAAACAACTTCTCTCTCATCTTCAAAGGAAGGTCAACCAGTACCACCCTGACTAGGCCATGACATGCTCTCCTAAAAAGAACTCCATTAGCTTAGTCAACCTTTGTAGAAATTGCCTCTGGGTGCTAATGATACCCACAGCATCCCAACTAGAATCCTTGACAGTAACTCTCTGAAAAGACTGCCATACAACTTGAAATCATCAAAACAGAGAATCATAAATCTATTAGATAATGCAAGGCTAAGATACTTGATCATTACCTGAGTCATAGTCACTAAGATGTCGCAGTAATCAGAAAATCAGAAGGCCTTCTGCTCATAGAGCCATGACTCTCTACACCACATCCTCTCAAGTGGAAAAGAAATTGGGTCCCAAGATACCACCCTAGGGGTGGGAAAAAGCCCATAACTGCAAAATAGACAGACAGTTTAGCAAAAATCAACAAAATCAAAAACAAAGAATCATAAGGGGAAATACTAACCTCCCAAATGATGACAGTTGAAAGAATACTAGCTAAGGAAAGCATGGCTAGATTACCTATGCCCCTGTATGCCACAGCCAGAGCTGCACTAGCCCAATCATACTCGCCATGGTCATCCAGGTCTACCAACAAGGCCAGAATCTTTAGGTCGACATAACCCTACTCATTTACAGAAAGATGGTCAACAGAATAATCAGAAGACATACCTAAGCATACTAGTCCATGATATAATTATCAAACTTATGGCCCATCTGATCAAGAAGGTCCAGTAGAGCAGTCCTTCGAATCTATCTCTGGCTACTAGTAGGCAATTGCTCTCCCGGTAAGCCCCCCAGCTCATGACTTTGTCTGGCTCTAGCATCAAAAACCAAAGTGCGGGATTCGAACTATATCCCAGTCAAGCAAGACCACTCAAAGGGATTCATGGTCATCTCCCTCACAGGCAAATGGAAAGTGTTGGTGGTCGGCCACCACCTCTCAACAAGGGCAAAAATCAAGGATCTATCAGGACTATGCCCTATGTCTAACTATAATCAACCATTCAAATTAGCATGAGACACTCTCTCTACCACCTCCATATGGGCATAGAGAAAATCAATCATCTTACTTAGGAGAACGACCACCCGTCTGGCTAAACTGGCCATCCTATAGGTACGCATTCTATCCTTCATAGTTTTCAATTTCATTTATTTCTAACTCTATTTTGTTTTACAAAAATAAAATATGAGAGAAAATAGTGCATAAAAAAAGATATAGAAAAATAAAAGAGCGATAGAAAATACATACTAGGGGAAAGCCGAGCCAACTAGCATATGCCTGACACTTTGCCAACAACTTTAAGTTGAGAAGTCTAGGTGGATGAACTTTATCCATCATCAAGTGATTAATGGGATCCCAGTTTGGTAAGGGTACTGCTTTAGAATCAGACAACCCAACAGATGCACTTATTATATTGCCGAGTAACTCATCCATAGAAAAGTTATACTATAGGTTATTGATCAAGTCATCGAGTGACGGAGTGTCAAAGGCTGGAATTGCCTCTCCTCTTAAAGACTCACTCAGTAATCCCAAAAAATCTTCCTTGTCCTCGTCGATAATCGGAACCGTAACATCCAAAATATTTTTCTCCAAAATAGAAAGGTAGAAGGAAATAATTTTCAAAGGAAATGCTAAAGAAGTTCAAAGTTACAGATGAAAATGAAGGCTCAAACCCTATTTATAAGAAAAACCTTCAGCGATTGCATTAAATGTGTTCACATTTAGTAGTCACGACCTCATGAACACAACTGCTAAGGGGAGTAGCTGTGAACCCTTATTTTAGCACCATTGCATCTGGCCCATCAATACAAGCCCAATGGATCTTATTGGGCTCAAATCAGACTTCAAACAAGCTTAAAAGGTCTAAAAAACTAAATTGGACTGAATCGAACTGAACCCAAAAAATCGGGCCCAGGCCCAAAACGACAAAACACACGCGCGAACGACTTCATGCATGCATGTTAGCTGATGTAGGGAAAAGGTCAGTGGATATAAGGGGAGACTCATAGTAGTTATTAATTAGTTGATTGGGGAGTACAAGTGTGAGGCATCAATTCTTTAACCCTATTGTAACAAGGAAATGCACCTATTGGAGGCCTTTGAACATATTTCCTTAGAATATTCTACTAGGGCATCCATTGAAGAAGCCAATAATCTATCCCAAGGAGTATCAGAATATCTCCAATTGATAAGAGAAATTCCTTTGGAATATAGGTTGATATCAGTATTGTGTTCTAAGGGTATTGGCCAGCTCCAAGAGCAAGTGGAGAAGCTTCATGGGGTATTTGCCATAAACATAACTCAAGATTGGAGAAACTCCATAATCAAGTTCCTACAAGATCCCTCTATAGATGTTGATCACCAAAAAGACTCTTAGCCCTAAAATTTTGGCAAGAGGAAGGGCTTTATATATGAAATACTGAGGCCAGCTTTTGTTATGCCTTGGCTTGAAAGAAGCAATCTAGCCATGGATGGGGATTCATAAAAGAGAGGTAGGAGCCCATCAAGTAGGGAGATTAATAAAAAATTATTGTGGCAATATGGCTACTTTAGAGAAAAAAAAATAGGGAATGATTGTATGTATTATGCTAAGGGATGTGAGGCTTATCAAAAACATAGTCCTATTCAAATTTTACGAGCGGAAGAGCTTCATTCAATCATTAAACCATGGCCCTTTAGAGTATGGGATATGGATATTATAGAGAAGATCTATCATCCATCATCCCAAAATCATTGTCTTATTTTGGTAGCTACTGACTACTTTTCTAAGTGGGTGGAAGCAATTCATTTGAGGAGTGTAAAACAAAAGACTATGATGAGGTTCATCAAGGAATACATAGTTATTCGGACTAGCCTGCCTTAGATGATCACAACAGATTAAGGGACCATGTTCATGAGAGAGGCAATAAAAGAGCTTTGTAATGAGCATGGGATAAAATTGCTACACCTAATCCCTTATTATGCCTAAGAAAATGGGCAAACAAAAGCTACCAATAAGGTGATCAAGGGGATCATCTAGAAATTCATGGAAAATAACACTCAAAAATGGCATAAACTTCTTGGAGACACTCTATGGCCTATTAGAACAAGTATCAAGACAGCAACGGGTCCTTCTCCATTCTAGCTCGTTACAGGCATGATGCCATAATCCCAGTTGAGATCACTATCAAGTCCACCAAGAGAAGGCACCAAGAGAGAATAGGATGAGTTGGATTATGTTAGAATAACATCCCTAAACTAAATGCAAGTTTAGAAGAAGAGAATTGAAAGAGCATAAAACAATTGCATTCGGGCTAAGGCATCCAAAATTAGAGACTTAGTATGGAAAGTTATCCTACCATTCAGGGAAAAATAAATTGACTTAGGAAAATGGTAAGCTAATTAGGAAGGACCATTTGAGGTTAAGGAAATCATGGGAAATGATGCCTATAGGCTCTCAGGTAAGGAAGGAAAAAACCAAGGTCAATCTATTAATGGACATTATATGATACTAAATAGACCATCATTGTGGGACTTAGTTGATTGGTCACAGTTTGAGAAATTTAGGGAGAATCTGAACCAAGTTTTTCCTTTGTAAGGTTGATTATCTATATTATTGATCATGGATTTATTTATGGCCAATTTATGTTTACAATTTCTATTTCTTTTACTTATCGGCTGAGTATTATGTTTCAAACATTGTAAATATAGGCAATGTTGGGCTGATAAGCATACATATTTTACATAAAAAGAAGCATTTTCATATATAAAGGAAATGTATAAACATTCATGGGCATTCATAGGATTCATTCATCAATGGATAAAAGGAAAAATAATTAAGCAAATTGGCTGCCTAACCTATAAAATGGATTAAAGGTGCCCTAAAAAGGGGGACTTGTTTAACATTAAAATATATATACAACTATTAAAATAAAATACAAAGAAGTAACTTAAGAAAACATCATGTAGAGCTAGTCTAGGTCTCACTGGAGGCTTCTTTAAAGGCTTTGTCTTTCACCACTTCTGTCTCTAGAGTTGCCACATTCTCGGATGTGGCTTTGATATTTTCCCATATCTCTTCACTCTCTTTGTGAATTTTCCTAGCTTCAGCCAGAGCTTTATCCCTCTATTTCTAAAGATAAGCCAACTCTTCCCTTTTAATGGTAATCTCCCTCTCTAATGCTTCGATGTCCTTCACCACAAGCTCCATGTGTTTGTTGAACACCTTGGCTCCATCAACGTGGATCTTGCCACATCCTGAAAAAACTTTAGGCGAGCTTGGTACTGGGCAATCTTAGCTTGGAAATCCTTAAGGTGGTGCCACTTGGTCTTGATAAATTTAAAGATTAAAACTTTGTTATTTAGTAGATCCAAGAAGTGGATGATGATTGTCTTCTAACTGACGGAGACATGTTCCTCAGTAGCATGTCAGCTATAAATTTCAAGCTCTCCTTTGCCTGTTTTGGGATGAGTTCTCGAGCAGTAGCATTAACCCCTTTCTAGTCATCACATAAGGGGTCTTTTTGTGCTTGCCAATCTCTTCATTAATGTCATTGGTAGTAGGAGTAGGAAGCACTATCATTTCAGCTTAGGCCTTAAGGGAGGCATCATCATCAGACCCTAGGCCAGCAAAATAGCCATCCAAGTCTTCCAAATCATCCTATAAAAGAAAGAAAAAAGATTAATGACCTTAAAAAAGATGAAAAAAATGAAATGCCTAAGTCAAATCTTACCTCAGTAGAAGTAACAGTTACTTTAGAATCATAGGCTTGGGCAGAAACTTTGTTAGAGTGGAAACTTTGGCAGGAGAAACCCTCAGACTGGAGCTCTCAGTGACATCTAGTGTGCCATGTTCCTCTTGGGTTAAATCGATGGGAGCATGATAATCTGATCTATTTACTGAGATTCCTTGGATAGGCTCCTTATGGAAGGATTAGCAACATCTCCTTGATTTGAAGGCTCCTTGACTTTAGAGCGGCTCTTTGAAGTGTCTGATTTTGAGTGGCCCTTGGAAGCCTCAGATCAAGAGTGAATTTTGAAGGTCTCTCACTTGGAGTGACCTTTTCTTGAATGCAACCCATGTTTTGAGGTCATAGAGGATCACATCAAAGGGGATTGCTCGGTAGGAGAGTTAGAAGTAGCATTAAAGATGCCACTAGTCTTAGGAAGGCTTAGCTTTATTTTTTGCAAAAAGAAAAAATAATTGTTAATGAAGGACAAAATTTTACAAATATGTATCGCTAAGGGTAAAATACTTACGCTCTACTTGAGATTTTTTGAGGCTTACTCTAGAATGTCGACTTCTAAGCCCCTCTTAATCAGCAATACGGCATCATTGATAGGCCTTACTATAATAGCTGCAAGTTTGAAATAAGATTTAGAAAAAACTTATGAAATTAACTGAAACACTAAGGCAAGGGTAGTCTACCTTAACCTCAACTGAGAAGCCAATTATTACACTCCATTTGAAATGTTGAGATGGAGGATACTATGTTGTGTAGTAACCAGTAAAGGTAACAGGGTTTGAAGGGTAACTTATTCTCTCAAGTATTAGACCTACCACCCCAAAAGGGGCAACTAGGAGTTTTGGCTATTTGATCAAAGGCAGTTTTATTGGAAACCAGTGACTTGGGTTGGAAAGAAATGGTAGGTTAATGGTTTTACCATCTGCACTAGGGTTATTACTTGCAAAATCCCTAAAACCAGCTATTTGTCTATCTCGATCTAAAGAGGCCTCGATAAGGGATTGACTTTTTATTCATTGTTGTGCTTTATATACTTTATTTACAAAGTGAGGTAGTGTATGATATTTTATTCTATATAAATTTTTAAGTTCACACATTTGTTGTAAATACATACCTCGAGGAAGTACCAGGCTTTGTTCCTGCAATTTATAGCAGACTATACTACCAGGGAACATATCTCTATCAGTTAGAAGGCAATCATCATCGACTTCTTGGATCATCTAGATAACAAAGTCTTAGCCTTCAAAGCAGTACCTCAAGGATTCCTAGGCTAAGCTTGCCTAGTACCGATCCGACCTAAAGTTTGTTTAAGGGTGTGGCAAGACCCATGTCGATGGAGCCAAGAAGTTGAACAAACAGGTGGAGCCTATGGTGAAGGAAATAAAAGCTCTAGAGTGGGAGATGGCCATCAAGAGGGAAGAGTTGGCTCTTCTTTAGGAGAAAAGGGCTAAAAATTTGGCTGAAGCAAGGCAGATCTGCAAGGAGAGTGAAGGGATAAGGGAAAATATCACAGCCATGTCTAAGAATGTTGCCACTTTAGAGACAGAAGTGGTGAAATACAAAGCCATCAAGGAAGCCCTTCAGTGAGACTTGGAGAATCTCTACATGATTTCTGCTTAAGTTACCCCTTTGTATTTTATTTTAAAAGTTGGATCTATATTGTAATGTTAAATAAGTCCCCCTTTTGGACACCTTTAATCCAATTTATCAGCTAGAGGGCCGACTTTAATTTTCCATTTATGCATTGATGAGTGAATCCTAGGAATGCCTATGAATGTTTATACTTTGCCTTTGTATAAATGCTTTTTTTATTTAACATATGTACGGTTATCATCCCAACATGGTCGATATTTACCATGTTTGAAACATAATCCTTAGCCGATAAGTAAAACAAAAAAAAATTTAAACATAAATTAGCCATAACATAAAACTCTGGCCGATAATAAAGATAATAAACCTTGCAAACAAAACTTGGTTCAGCTTCTCCCTGACTTTCTCAAACTGTGACCAATCAACTAAGTCCCGCAGTGATGGCCCGTATAGCTTTAGATACTTTCCATTAATGGATAAGCCTTAGTTTGTTCCTTCCTCACTCGAGAGCTAGTGTACACCATTTCCTATTATTTCCTTGACCTCAAATGGTCATTCTCAATTAGTTATCCATTTTCCCAAATCAAGTGGTTTTCCCCCGAGCGATAGGATAACTTTCCATATTAAGTCTCCAACTTTGAATGACTTAGTCTGAACGCACTTGTTATATGCTCTTTTAACTCTCTTCTTCTAAACTTGCATTCGATCTAAGGCTGCTAACCTAACACAATCCAACTAATCCAATTTTCTATCAATGGCTTCTTTATACTTATCTAGAGTGAAATGGTATTGGTACCTTCTCTTGGTGGACTTGACAGTGGGCTCAGCTGGGATCTTGGCATCGTGCATGTAGGCGAGCTTGAATGGAGTAACACCTATTTATATCTTGATACTTATTTTAATAGACCATAGAGTGTCTCTCAGAAGTTCATGCTATTTTTTAGGGTTATTGTCAACCATTTTTTGATTGATCCCCTTGATCACCTTATTGGTAACTTCTGCTTGCCCATTTGCTTGGGCATAGTAAGGGGTTGAGTGTAGCAGTTTTACCCTAGGCTTATTACAAAACTCTTTTATTGCCTTTCTGATGAAAATGGTCCCCTGATCTATTGTGATCATCTAAGGCAGGTTGGTCTGGATGACTATGTATTCCCTGATGAACCCAATCACAGCCTTTTATGTTACACTCCTCAAAAGAATTGCTTCCACCCATTTAGAAAAGCAGTTAGTAGCTACTAAAATAAAATAATGATTTTTGTAAGATAGGGGATAGATCTTCCCTATAATATCCATACCTCATCCCTTAAAAGGAAAGGGTTTAATGATTAAATGAAGCTCTTCCGCTGGCAAAATTTTAGTAAGACCATGTTTCTGACAAGCCTTACATCCCTTGGCATAATCTATGAAAGCCTTCTCCATTTTTAATAGCAATAGCCATGTTGTTACAATAATTGTCTCATTAATCTCCTTGATTGATAAGCTCCTACCCCTCATTGATGAATCTCGGCCATGGCTAGCATTGCTTCTTTCGGGCTGAGGCATAACAGAAGCTGGTCTCTGTATTTCTTATACAAAATCCCTTCCTCCTACCAAAAGTTTAGGGCCAAGAGTTTGATCAACATCTATAAAGGGATCTTGTAGGAACTCAACTATGGCCTTTCTCAAATCTTAAGTTATGTCTATTGCAAATACCCTAGGATGCTTCTCCACTTACTCTTGGAGCTGGCCCATACCCTTAGAAAATAACATTGATATCAACCTATATTCTAAGGGAATTTCTTTGAATCGTTGAAGATAACTTAATGGTCCCTAAGCTAGCTTATTGGCTTCTTCATTAGATGCCCTAGTATAATATTTCAAGTAAATACATTCAAAGGCCTCCAATAGGTGCATCGCCTTATTATAATAGGGTTGAGGAACCAACGCCTCACAATCATTTTCTCCAATCAACTTATTAATAACTAGCAGTGAGTCACCCCTGATATCCACTGACCTTGCCCCTAGCTCGACCAAAATTTTCAACCCTATGATCAGTTCTTCATACTGTACTTGGTTATTGGAATAAAGAAACGCAAGGACAAACCTAAGATTTGTAGTGATGCCCCTTAGTAAACTTAACACAATGCATGCCCTCACTGATGTTGATGTTTTTTATCCATCAAACTAAAACTCCCAAATAGATCCCTAAGATATGCAATTTACTTCCTCCTCTGGGACATCTTTACTAGGGTGGTGAGCTAAGAAATTGGTTAAGGCTTAACCCTTTACTACCTTATGTGGGACATACAAAAGTCCTACTACTCACTTCCCAATCCTATTCCTCAGGTAGGATCTTGACAATATGTGCTTCATCACATTAGTTCGGCTGATAACCATTACCACTACCGGAAGCATGTAATATCTAAGCTTGGTATCAGAAAAGTACAAGGCAAGCCCTAGCTTCTCGATCGGGATATACCTTATTTCTGTATCAGTTAAGCCCCTGCTAAGATATTAGATGGCCCTCTTATATCCTTCTTGATCTTGGGCCAACATTCTCCCAATTGTGTCTTCCAAAGCTAATATATATAACACTAGGGGCTCCTTTGGCTTAGGAGGATTCATCATCAGTGACTTAGTCAGATAGCATTTGATTTGGTCAAACACCGCTTGATGCTCTTCTGTCTAGATAAACTCCTTTTTCCCTTTAAGAAACATCCTCTAAGGCTAAAGTTTTTCGGTTGTATCAGCAATGTATCTCTTTAGGAAGTTGATCTGCCCTGTCAATCTTTACAACTCCTTTTTGGTCCTCGAGAGAATAGCCTTTAAGATAGCCTTAGCTTTGTTTTTATTAATCTCAACACCCCTTTTATGGATTAATAACCCCATGAAATTTTTGGAAGATACCTTAAAGCACATTTGAGAGAATTCATTTTAATTTGGTATTGGCTCATCTATTCAAAGGACTGCCTCAAATCAGGAAGTGTTGTTCCTTTGCTCAGACATTACCATCACATCATCTATATATACCTCCATATTTTTCAAGGAAATCATGGAAGATAGCATTCATCATTCTCTGATATGTGGCCTAAGCATTCTTCAAACCGAAAGGCTCATAACCCATTCATATGCTCCAATCAAGCCAAGACACCTAAAGGATGTCTTGTTTACACCTCCCTCAATTATCTTAATTTGGTTATAGTCTGAATGCCCATCCATAAAACTTAAGATATCATTTTTAGTCATCGAATCAATCAACATAACGGCCACAGGTATAGGATGTTCATCCTTAGGAGTTACAGTGTTCAAAGTTCTAAAGCTGACACATATCCTTAACTTCCCATTCTTTTAATCACCAGGACTATGTTAGAGAGCCATTATGTGTATATCACGGGTCGGATGAACCTCACTTTCAATAACCTTTCAATTTCTTACTTGATTAGTTACTCTTATACTTCAATTGACATTCTCTTCATAGGCTGCTTGAATGGTTGAATCTTGGCTTAGTAGGAAGTTTATGTTCTACTAAATCCCTAGTGAGTCCTGGAATCTCATTGTATGGATATGCAAAACAATATTTATATTCCCTAAAGAGAGTAACCAGGTTTTCTTCAAACTCCGAAGATAATTGGGCATTTATAAAAATTGGCCATGGATCAACCTCAGTCCCTACCTGGCTCCCCGTGCGGGGATCTTCGACCCCGGTGTGCTCACCTTGGGGGGGGGGTGCGTTTCCTACTTGCTAACTCCAAATCTTTAAAAATCTAGGATCATCATGGGATCTTGACTTTTATCTTCATAAATATACTCCGCCGAGAAAACTTTCTCCCATAATAGATTACAAAGCTTGAGAATCCTATCCATAAATCACTATGAAGATGATGCTCAGTCTATCGTCCAAACTATCTTTGGACGAGACATATGTTCAGTCAGCATAACCTTCATATCAATCTTCCTCTTTAGGTTAAAGAATAAACTCTTGGCTCTAGCATCATAGCATACTGCATCTGAGAAGTGAACTTCTTACTTAAAAGGATTAGGATTTGCATGCACTATCTCCACATAATCATCCTTAAAAATAATTAAAATTTAGTGCATGCTTTAGGGGATGCAGAAATTTGAATGGATCAATTTATAATTAACTTGAGCATCAACCACATATCAACCTATAGGCCGCGTTTCGCTGCCAACTTTGAGTTGTATAACTATAAACCTTGCAGGCAATGTCTGACCACCCCCCACCCCACCCCCAATGTTGTATTGGGAAAGCTCGACCCTTTCAAGATCTTGAGAAGTAAGTCACTATTTCTTGAAATTTTTCAATGGAAAAATGTTGACCCAGCTCCATTATCCACAATGACTCCATTAGTTGGGATCCCATTTGCTTTAGCCTTGATATAGAGAGGTCGAATATGATTTTTCAAACTCCTCTAGGGTTCTTCCATGATGATAGAGAGTGGTTGTTGAGTTCTTTTATCATCAATTTCAACTTCTAAGACATCTCGTCCAGGGTTTCCCGGTGACCAGGCTTGGCTTAGAACTCCTCTGGTAATATTGTCACCATCTCTGGATCCACTTTAGCTTCTAGGATTGGAGTTATAGTAACCATATTAATGCTCAATGTCTTTATCAGCCTGGGCTCTGATTCTTTGGCTTCTACTTTGGCTAATTTTTTTAATCTTTTGGGTGCCTATCTTTCAACCAAACTTAATACTTCACCCCATTGATGTTCATGATGGCTGGTTTATCCTGAGGCTTGTCCTCAGGAGGCTTCTCTCATTAGGTTTCTTCTCATCCTGATATTTCCTAAGTTCCTAACACTTGTCCCTTTATTCCTTGAGATGTTTCTCATCATACTCTCTTCTCTCGTCAGCATCTTTAAGGAGTCTTTAATCTCTA
>CAOJBK010758965.1:0-13825 GCA_948294925.1 Codiaeum variegatum | reverse complement strand
TCATTCCCATTTGTATCCAATAAAAACTATGACATAATTGAATAAATCCCATAATAAATTAAACTTCAAGATATGCTAGGATCTTTGTAAATTTAATTACAAGTCTAAACCAATGTAAGTTAATAATTAATTAAACTCTTTAATCAATTATCAACAAGGTTAAATACCAAGCCAAAGGATACACCTTATGGTGTGTGACTTACTAGGTTCATGTTCTAATTAGCAATGGGATAAAGAAAACTCTTTTCTTCATACCAAATATGTAATCCACAGTTCATACTTGGTCCCATAAATCGTGAGTGACCTTTAGCATAACATATCATAACTACCTAATTAGAAATGAATGTCAGTGATAAATCTTTGACATTTCATGGACCTCTCAATTATAATTACGATGCACTCAAATCCCTTCATTACGGATTCTTGATCTTAGCTAGGGTCATGGAAAAGTCAAATCCTAAATGCTAGATTAGATGATTTCTATCCGGTTCTAATTCTCGATAATCCGATTCCAACTAGAAACTATTTCTAGTGAATCATTACTACCTTAGCCAAGGATTTGTGAATCGAGAAAAACCATAAATCATAGGATTCCTTCCTTGTTTATCTAAGTTAATGAATTCTATCTTGGAGATCACTTATCTCAATATACCGCTAATTATAGCCATCAAATTCCATATACCAATACTTGATTAGCATCGGTATGTAAGCAGTAACAAACCATAGCCACCAATATGTTAGATAACATGTCCCCTCAAGTCAAAGGATTATATGCATAATTACAATCTAGATGATCAAACATTTACTGGTGAATAAAACCCATGTGTCTATCATCTAATGTCACTGTTCGACTTACTCATCTCATGAGTGTCCACATATTGTCACGGCATCACATGTCTATTGTGTGAGACTCACTACTTTTATACCAACAAGTGTCTCATACTTATCATGGATGACAACAGAGATGATGGTCTTTCCGGATCATTGACGTTCCTACCAATAATCCTACGATCGTGAACTTACTTTAAAGTCTATGGCAAAAAGAATCTGTCTCCATATTCCCAAACACTTTGAGAATAGATTCTCTTACATAGAACTTAAGGAACATATATACGTAATACACTAAAATGAAATCAATCATTAAACAAAAACATATATATATATATATATATATATATATATAGCCATAAATAGGATTCAAATTACAAATATATACACAATGTACATGCTCTAGGGCATAAAACCCCAACAGTGATGATGTTATTTCCAACAGACTTAGGCCACATTGATTGACCATTTAATGGTTCAATAGTGTGGCTATATATAGTAAGTGCAGTGGCTACATGATAATATGGATGGACATATTGTTTAGGTTATTGATTTTGTGCAACAATGCTAGCTATAACATGTGGGTAAGGGATACTAGTTAGATGCCATCTCCTACAAGTATAGGTATGGTTCTTAAGATCAACAACAAATTATAATCCCTTCCCATTAACCTGAAACGTAGGAGAACCAACAGCTGTAGCCAAATAATCACCAGCCAACAACTTGATTTTCTCTAGTTTGTTTTTTGGATTTTAGGGAAAATTAATATATTTTCATCCAAAGCCTTTTCCATTTCATGTTTTTCTTAGCTACTCTTCTTATTAACTAGTTCCTAATCATCTCTAGCATTGTCAATATTGGCTTACACCTAGCTTCTAGGATGTAAATATTGAAGCACTCACACATATTGTTTAACAATATGTCTAACTAAGCTTCAGGCCTAAATTGAGCCTTAGACCATTGACAATAAGTCCTCTCTCTAAGCCTTTCTATGAGGTCCATTGATTTTGTCTCAATGACAGTTATGCATTTCTCCAACCAACCCATATATGAAGCCCTTCTTGCATTCCATAATAGGTCTTTATACCCCTTTCCTCTAAAAATGGACCTCATGTTCACCCATAGATGTCTCACACAGTGTCTATGGTGAGCATTAGGAAGCATCTTATTGACAATGTTACATAAACCCTACAGAACAAAATTTGTAAAATTAACAATAGTATTATAAATGTATTAAATTAATGAGTTGAAGTTATGAAATCATTTACCTTTTGAAGATCAGACATGAATGTCAAATTTGCAGAATCATATATTTCCCAATCCACCTAGAGGTTTTGCAAAAATCATTCTTAGAAAGCCTTATTTTCTGCCCTAACAACTGCATATGCTACTGGGTATATGCAATCGTTAGGGTCAATTCCCACAGCATAAAGAAGTTGACAACCTCTTCTTCCCTTCAACTAGTAACCATCAAGAAACACTACTTTTCTACATCCACTCTTAAATCCTTCCGTCAATGCTGTGAGACAAACATACATACCCCAAAATTCCCCCTTTTCTTCCCTAAACACAATTCTAGATCCTGGATTTGACTTTAACAACTCAAGTTTGAAATCATATAGCTTGGTGCATTGCTCAGCCTCATCACCATTTATCAATGATAGTGCATGAGATTTTGCCCTGTAAGCCTTCATAAAATTAATGGTACATCCTTTCTCTTTCCTCACTCTAGCAATAATAGCACCAAGTGGCCAGCTAGGGTTCACTCTAAACTCATGTAAATAATGATTAGCAATCCATTCATAAGTCATATTAAAATTGAAATGTACCTTAACACATGTATGATGTTCATACACTATCTTTATCATGAAAGTAGGGTCATTAGGATTTTTTGTGTCTTTTTTAATAGCCCATATCTCCACTTGCATGATTTTTCTTTGCATATTACCTCAACTCTAATCTTGTCATTATACCTAAACCAAATCTCAATTATATCTTCAATCCTATACTCCTTAATAGCATCCTTCAATTCTTCCTTATCATTAAATAATATTCCAACCTTGAACTCCATTATAAAACCATCCATTTCTTTGTTGTATTTAAGAAACCTTAAACTTATTTTCATCCTCTGAATCAGAAGCTGACATCAGTTCATCATAGTATAGTAGTCAGATTCTTCTTTATCATTCTCATTCCTAACTTGGTCCCTTATTTTTCTCCTAAGCCTGGATGCTTTTGCCCTAGTTCTACCCTTTATGTTTGAGCTAGATGGTACAAATGCATCCCTGCCTGCTGCTATTAACACATAATTTACATCATCATCCATCTCAAATGGATTATTGTCAAGGTCATTGATCTCATCATCTACTTCCCTAGTTATTGTAGGCTTCTTTTTTTATGGTCTACCTCTTATTCTTGAGGGTCCAATAGTAGGTTCAAGTGCACTTTCAATAATAGGTGGTAAACTTTCAACAACAGGTGGTACACTCTCAATAACAAGTGGTACACTCTCATTCACAGGTTTCGTTTCCCTCATATATATATAATTTTATAATAAATGAGATAATCATTTAAATAAATTATATATTTTATTATTATTGGGATTTAAATGTTATTCACATCATGCTCTATGATATACTACACTAACATTTATAATAATATTTTATAAATAAAATAAAATTTTATAAGTAAAAACGTGAAAATGATAGAATTTTCATCTTACTAAAAGATCAATTTTTGCAAAAATAAATGAATATAAAATCTATATATTGTTTAAAATTTATAAGTCAGGGATTTGAAAATTCTTTTATTGTACTACAATTTCAAGGAATCAAAGAATTAATCTTTAATTATAAAAAAAAACATGACCGGTTCCAAATTGGATTGGTGTTTCGGGACAAGACAATAAAGTTATGCAATTTTAGAGAAATAGGACAACACAAATTAATTATCGGGTTATTTGGAGATTATACAATTTTAAGATTGAATTTGACCAAAATAAAATCACATACTAAAATTTTACTTAGTATCTTTTATGGGTTCCAAGTAGAAATAACAACAATGCACCCAAGACAAGATGGGTGCCATCAAAAGGTTGAGGAATTACTTTCTTGTAGGCTATAATCAAGTCAAAACAAGAAAGATGAGTGATTGATAGTGGGTGCTCCAAGAACATGACCAGAGACAAGAGTAAGTTCCTCAAGCTTGAAGTAAAAAAAAGGAGGAAATGTGAGTTTTGGTAATAATTCCAAAGGTAAGATTTGTGGAGTTGGTACCATAAGTAATGATGACTTTACTATTCCTAAAGTTTTATTTGTGCATAATTTACTTAGTGTTTGTAAGCTTTGTGATAAAGGTTATAGAGTGTGTTTTGATTCTCATGTGTGTGAAGTGATTGATCTTAAAACCAACAAAATTGTTTTTATTAGTTACACAAATGCAATGTGTATATGGTGGACTTAAGAAATAAAAAAACTAAACATCTTTATTTATTTTCCTCAAGGGATGAGGATCCTTTATATGGCATAAGACACTAGCCATGCTACTATGGATGTTCTATTTAAACTTTTGAAAAAGGATTTAGTAAAAGGTTTACCCAAAATTATTTTTAAAAATAAAGGTATTTGTGATGCATGCACTAAGGGCAAGCACTATAGAAGTTCTTTTAAACCTAAAAATGTGATTTCAACTTCAAGATCTTTACAACTTTTACATCTTGATTTGTTTGGTCAAATGAGAATATCTAGCCTTGGCAGTATACATTATTGTCTCGTGATTGTTGATGATTATTCACGTTTTATATGGATTTTATTTCTTACTCATAAAAGTGATGCATTTGGTGCATTCATACCATTAGCAAAGTCATTGCAAACGTAAAAAGGGTATGCCATTACATGCATTAAGAGTGATCATGGCATCGAGTTTGAAAATTCTAATTTTGAAAAATTTTACATTAAGCATGACATTGAGCATAATTTTTCTGCACCTAGGTCTCCTCAACAAAATGGTGTTTTTGAGAGGAGAAATAGGTCTCTTGTAGAAATGGCTAGAACCATATTTTGTGAAGATGATTTGCCAAAATACTTTTGGAGCGAGACCATAAACACTTCATGTTAAATCATAAATAGGTCCATGATTAGACCCATTCTCAAAAAGACTCCATATGAGTTAATAAAAGGTAAGAAGCCCAACATTGCATATTTTTATGCATTTGGTTGCAAAATTTATGTCCATAACAATGATAAGGATAACTTAGGAAATTGATGCTAAGTCACATGAGACAATTTTCCTTGGTTATTCAAACCATTCTAAGGCTTATAGGGTCTTCAACAAGAGGACACTCTTAGTTGAAGAATCCATCATGTTATTTTTGATGAATTTGCTTCCAAGTGTGTTACTAGTAATGATAACCATAAGGAAGCCATTGAAGACATGATCGATGACCTCACCTTAGAAGAGAAAAGGCATAAGCAACCAAAGTCCAATGAAGATTCATTGAGTCAACAAGAGATAACACCTACAAATAAGGAAATGGATGCACTACCTAGTATGGAAATTCAAGTCATTCCTTAAGAAAGCGAGACACATCATCCAAGGGTAAGAAATGAAGTCAAGGATGCTTATATTATTGGAGATTCTACCCAAGGAGTAAGGACAAGGTCATAAGTCCACAATACTTATGAGTATGTGGCTTTCTTGTCCTTGGTAAAACCTAAAAGCATGGATGAAGCAATTAAGGATGAGCATTGGGTAATATCCATGCAAGAGGAGATCAATCACTTTAAGAGAAGTGAGGTATAGAGCCTAGTACCAAGACTAAAGGATCCTCCCATCATTGGAACCAAATGGATCTTTCACAACAAGCTTACTAAGTCCGAAATAGTGGTAAGAAATAAAGCTTGTTTAGTAGCTAAGGGCTATTCTCAAGAGGAATGTATAGATTTTGATGAAACTTATGCCCTTATTGTTAGATTAGAGGCTATTAGAATGCTTTTAGCTTTTCTAAGTTTTAAAATTTTCAAACCTTTTCAAATGATGCTAAGAGTGCATTTTTAAATGGTTTTGTTCAAGAAGAAGTTTATGTTGTGGAACCTCTTAGTTTTGAAAATTATTAATTTCCAAAAATATGTTTTTGAACATCAAAAGGCTTTATATAATTTAAAACAAGCTCTTAGAGCTTGGTATGAGAAGTTGAGTAACTTTTTGATTAAAAATGGTTTTACAAAAGGAAATTTGATACCACTCTTTTCATCAAACATAAAAAGAAATACATGCTAATAGTTCAAATATATGTTAATGATATAATATTCGATGCTACTAATGATACACTTCTCGGGAGAATTAGTTGCGTGATTCAAATGATCAATCACAAGGAATTTTGTTAGCATGATGGGAGACCTCATTTTCTTCTTAGGATTTTAAATAAAGGAACTTGAGAATGGTACACTCATTCATTAATCCAAATATGCCAAGGACTTTCTCAAAAGGTTTCCTATGCATGTAACAATGCCTTATGCTGCACCAATGAGCACATCCACTAAGATTGAAGTGGATGAGAAATGTAAATCCATTGATTCAAAGCTTTATAGAAGCATGATAGGATCACTCTTATATTTGATTGTATCTAGACCGAACATTTTATTTAGTGTATGTATATGTTATAGATTTTAATCAAATCCAAAGAAATCTTGATAGTTCAATCAGACGTATAGGAGAGGGTGAATTAGACGACTCCATTTTTTTTTCACTCCTTTTCTTTTAATGTTTCTAATCTCTCTTATTTGTATGATGAGATGAATGAAAAAATTTTTGTTTTTTAAATATGAAATGATCAATTCAAATGTAAATCTAGGTGGTTAGATTCAATTGTGTTTAAGATGCAACTAAAGCTAACTACATTGCTATCTAATTATACTTAGATACACTCTATAGATATCATCAGAAGTATGCTAGTTATGCTATTATATATAACATTAGCTAAGTTTCTCTACTTAATATTTTTCAAATTTAGATTTGTAACTTGATGTGTATAATCTGATAAGTGAAAAGGTTATCTTAAAATTTACTTTTAAATGAGAGCTAACATAAGGAGAAATAGAATATAAAAGCAATTAGAGGCACAACAATTTTATGCTAGTTTGATACTAAGACCTACATACAGTTCTTAAGGATCATACCTTGAGATTTTCATAATAACACCTATATTTCAATGTGATGGAGAAACCTTTTTTACAACACTTAGATGCTAACCTAGATAAGGATACATTCCTCACTGAAATCCCTTAAGCCTTCATTCAGTGTCTGAATAATCTCTCACCTATAGCAGGGATAGATGATCTTCATAGTCTATTATTAGGGGCAACTATGACTCCCCCAGACTCAACCTTCTAGACTACACAACCATTGAACAGAGAATACAAGTTCATATTTGAAATTTTACAAAAGAAAGTAAAAATTACAAATTCCTATATGGATCAACTTAAATGCTCATGGAATTTGCATGTGAAAATAATTTTTGGTATGATCTCAAATTTAAGATGATATGCAAAAATAATTGGGATAAATTGAGATAGAGTTTAATGCATGAAAAATTCTTTTCAAGTGGTCATTGCAAAATAAATGCTTCAAGAGACACTAAAAATATAAACTTTAATGCTTCTCTTGAACTTTTGATTTTAAAATCTTCTTCTCAACTCATCAATGTATGAACCAACCATCTTAAATGTAAAATGGTGAGTATTTATAGAGAGATTGAAGATGAAGAAGGATTGAGGGAAAAAAATTGAATTTCAGAAAAGAGAAAGAATAAAATAATAATACATTTCTCAATAGCTCTTTTCTCTTTAAAAGTTGTGTTTGACAGCTTTCAATTTGATGTCAGACAGATTGGTGACTAAAAGACAGACTTATCATATGAATAATAGTATAATGAGAAAAATCCTTAAATGCTTCTAACAAGTGTCCATTAGATCTAAATCTAATAAGAATGTTATGAAAAGTTGTCTAATCAAAGTTACATGCAAAGGTGACCAAAATTCCTTTTGATTTTGAAATATTCAGTTTTGCCTCAAAGGAATTTTATATGGAGATATGGAAAACACGTAATGAATGTAATACACATTTTAAGTACGATCCATTTAACATTAAATCTAATGAATTCCTATGCATCCAAACTAACTAATAGCTTGATTTTCTAAACTTCAAATACTTCGCATGTTGTTAGATGCACTGGCGTCTAATTGTAGTTAGATGGCACTGCATCTAATTGATCTTACAACCACAACTAAACACATAACATCTTCTAAGGGTTATAATTTTGTTATCATCAAGAAAAGATTGCTAAACCAGAAGGCTAACAATCTCCTTCTTTTTTATGATGACAAAACATATGCAAATAAATTCACATGTAATAGATTTAGAAGCAAAAAAAGATAAGCAGTTAGCTCCCCCTAAATCTAACATCATACATGCAATATGTATAGGTGACACCACATAATAAGTGAATTGATATGTAAGAAAGACTATAGGCAAACATAATTCATTCATTATAAACATCAAAATATCAAATGAAGCACAACATGGCTTCCCTTGAGACCATGCAATCTTCACCCAAATAAAGGTTTAAATCCTACCAACTACAACTACTTACAAACACAATCAGAACATATGAGGTAGAAATATAAAAATAACATCACACATCCTTCTCCCTCTTTTTGTTTGCAACAAATAGGGAAATGGGTTATAATTTAGAAAACATAAGAAAATTATCCAAAATACAAACCCAACAGAAATAAGTTCAGAATTCAATAAATTAAATTTATTAGAAGACAATGATCCTAATCATCCTTGATCTTTAGAATGGATTGGCTTGCTTTCTTCTTCTTCTAAGCCTTCTAAGCAGTTGCTAAGTCTAAGGTACTCTGACTAATACTTGCTGCTGACTTGGACTTTGGCTTAAGAGATTTCATATCTGCTATAACATTGAAAAAAAAAATGCTTCAAAATAATTTTTAGGTTAGACTTGGTGGCCTGCAGAACACGTACAATCCTCTCTTCCAGGTTGGCTGTCTTTTGAAACAGTTTCTCTTGAACCTTCTGGACCTTTTCAGTCATTCAAACATTGATGCCATCTAAATTCTACTCAAAAAAGGATTAAATCTTCTATATCATTAAGGACAGCCTACTTAGATGCCACTTCTGAAAGGAGGTCAATGAAGTTAACTGGAGGATTTACATCTGATTTCTTTTCTTCATGTGGTTCCTCATATGGTGAACTATCATAATGTTTCCTAATTTTTCCTAAGGACTCATCACCATCATAATCTTCTTTTGTAGAATATACAGAGGGAACTTTTTCTTTGTTAATGGCAGTCTCACCTAGGTTCTGAATATCCATTATGTCTACATACACCTTTGTATTGAAGTCTATAGGGGGGTTAGCATTATGGCCTCCTAACTTGTCTTTTTTAGTCTTAAATGCCTCTGCCTTAGCAGGAACACTAGCCCCTATATCCTCTTCTTCACTAGTTTCCTTCAAATGTTCTTACTTAAATTTCCCATCAGCATCAGAGTTAGACTCACTGGATTCTTTATATACAAGGTTCTTAACCTTCTTGGCAACATGTTTCCTTTACTTCACATTCCTCAACTATGACTTTATCTTGAGTTTCCTTAAACTTTCCACCCCTATATTTAATGTTTTTTTAGTGTTTTATCTCATAGGTAGTTTGACTTTCTAAGGGAAGAGGGGTTATTAAGTTTTATACCATAGTGAGTGAAAATCTTGGTTAACTAGATTACATATGGCATTTTCCCAGAGGACTTGACATGGGCCATTGTGTTTAAGATGTAATAAGGTAGACTAAAAGGCTTCATTTTCATAACATGCAACATGTAACATCATCTGTGACATAGTAATAGCTTCCTCTCCTAGGATAAACTATTTGACATTCTATTTTATGAACCATCTGACCATGCAATTCATATTTAGTAGAGGTTCTATTTTGGTTACATGTGTCCTTACCTATTAGCTCATTCAGAAAGTCATTCTTCTTGTATCCATAAATAGTATCAGAGTTGCTCCACATCCTAGTTCCTTTATTTAGTGGATTAAAGATTTTGGTCAACAACTCGACAATGATGGTCTTAGATTGACCACCTATAGATGCTTAAATCATTATATTTGACTCCTTAGTGATTAAGTTATAGAATTCCTTCATGTTGTCTTCATAGAAGGGATCAATATGTGTTAAAAAAGAAATCCATTTCTGAAACCTAAACCACTATTTGATTCTATGAGTGTTGGTTCCAAAAATTTTCTATTTAATTACTCGAGGGTAAATCAAGGCTGATTTGTTATTAGAATCCTAAAAAATAGAAGGTGTGAGAGATGATTGTCTGGTTTTACGTTTCTAGGTTTGTGGTGAAGAGGAAGTGGTTTTTCATTTTCCCAAGGTTTTAGGGTTTGAAAGTTTTAGTTACAGAGAGAGGATGAAGAAGAAGTTTTAAATTGTTAAGTGAGAGAAAAAAAATTTATATGAGGTAAGAGAGAGAGAGAAAGTATGGGCTACTCATTCATGCATTCTGGGAAGTGAAATTTTTATTTTATTTTATCTTTGTTTCTTTCTCTTTATTATTATTTTCTTCATTCTCAAAAAGGGTCTTTTAGAAAGTTGACATGACCAATTATAAGAATTGTACTCATTATACATAGGTTAATATGCACTTCAAATATTTCTACCACTCTTTATCTTACTCATGTCAGATAAACTATTATGACATCAAATCACATAACACATAGTAAATGACTTCTTATCATATATAATTACACCTAATGATCAGGAGTGAGATCATTGTTTATAAGATATTAGATGCCACTACTCCTAATCATTCCTTTAGATGGGAATGCATTTAACTAAGCAATTTATTATGAGCATCAAAATTAATACTAGGATAGGGTACCCATACCAAGAGATCTTCTAATATTGTAATATTGATCTTCTGGTTAAGGGTTAGTTAGGATGTCTATTAATTATTGATTAGATATAACAAATTCCATTTAGATGTCACCTTTTTGGACGTGATCTCGAATAAAGTGTGACAGATATCAATGTGCTTGGTTCTGAAGTGTTGAACTAGATTTTTTAACAAGTTGATGGCACTGGTGTTATCGTATCTAATTAGAATTTCTTTAAATTTCATGCCATAGTCTTCTAGCTACTGCTTCATCCATAAGATCTAAGCAACATATGCACCAGGTGCTACATATTCAGCTTTAGCAGTAGATGGAGCTATAGATGTCTACTTCTTGCTATACTAGGATAACAATTAAGTCCCCAAGAACTGACAGGTTCAAGATATAGTCTTTTTATCAATTCTACTACCCGTATAGTCTACATCACTATATCCAACAAGCTTAGAGTTATTTCATTTAGAATACCATAGACCTAAATCAGTTGTTCCACTCAAGTATTTAAAAATTCACTTTAAATCAATTTGGTGTGACTCTTTTGGATCATCTTGGAATCTGGCACACAAACAAACACTAAAATAGATGTCAGATTTAGAAGCAATTAGATATAGAAGAGATCCAACCTTGTTAAAGGACTGATTTATGTACTAATACTCTTTAGATCTCCTATTCTAAACTTCTTTATAAGTTCCTTGGTGTACTTAGATTGATAAATGAAGACACCTTTAGATGACTGCTTGATTTGCAATCCAAGGAAGAAATTGAGTTCTCCTATTAGACTCATTTCAAACTCATTCTGTATATCTGTAGAGAACTTCTCACATAACAATTTATTAGTAGATCCAAAAATAATATCATCAACATACATTTATACAATGAGAATATCTTGATTATGAGTTTTTATGAAAATAGTATTATCAATTTTGCCTTTAGAAAATTCTTTATGGATTAGAAACTTGCTAAGATGCTCATGCCACACCCTAGGAGCCTATTTCAATCTATAAAGAGCTTTTGTGAGTTTATAAACATGATCAGGCTTATAAAGGTCTTCAAATCTAAAAGGATCTTCAACATATACTTGCTCATTCAAATAGCCATTTAAAAATGCACTTTTGACATCTATTTGGTAAAGTGTGAAACTTTTAAAGCATGCAACAACACATAGAAGCCTAATTTCTTCTAATCTAGCAACAGGAGATCTATACCTTCCTGCTAGTTATACCCCTAAGCTATTAACCTGGACTTATTTCTTATTACAATGTCATGCTCATCTAACTTATTTCTATAGACCCACCTAGTTCTAATGATTGAGTGATGTTTAGGTCTTGGCATTAATTTCCACATTCATTTTCTTTCAAATTGGTTAAGATCTTCTTACATTGCTTCTATCCAATTTTAATCATTTTTGGCTTCTTCACAAGTCTTAGGCTCAATTTGTGAGACAAATGCTAAATCGCCATATAGTTTCTTGTAGGATGATCTAGTCAGCCTTCTTTGTGAAGGATTACCAAGAATGTTTTATTTTGGATGATCCCTGTGGTATGTCTAATCCCTTGGAAGGTTACAAACTTAAACTTCATTATCATCATTAGGTGCAAAGTTTCCATCATTGTCAAGTGTTGACTCCTTATCTTCATTAGGTGCAGACTCTTCTAGCTTCTGATCTTCTTTAGTCTTGTTCTCATCTAAATTGACTTACTTTTCAATAGTATCCTCATTAGGTAACTCTGGATCATATTCATCATCTTTGCTTTTCCAGTCACCACAATAAGAATTGTCTCTTTCATGACTAAAGTTCTTTTGTTAAACATTGTATATGCTTTACTAGTGGTGAAATAGCCAAGAAAAATACTTTCATCAGATTTTGGATCAAACTTTCATCCTTCACTACAAAAAAATTTGATTTTACTGACCCCAATTACTGATGCAATTTTTGGGGTCAGTAATTACTGACGCCAAAATTTACGTTACTGACGCAAAAAAAAATAATTAATTACTGACCCAATTTTTGCGTCAGTAACGGGTCAGTATAAATGGAGGGAAATAATTGTTCGAAATCCCACCATATGATACTAACCCATTACTGACCAAAAAAATGGGTCAGTAAATACTGACCCATTTTTGGCGTCAGTAAAGCGTTAGAAATTGGAAAAAAATATTTTTCCTGATACTTTACTGACGCCAAAATGGGTTCAGTAACAATTTTATTTTTTCCTGACACGTTTGGCGTCAGTAACACATGGGCGGGAATGAAATTTTTTACATAAAGTCGCACGTCAAAATAACATTACTGACCCATTTTGGCTTCAGAAAAAAAATAAAATTGTTACTGACGCCATTTTAGCGTCAGTAAAGTGTCAGGAAAAAATAAAAAAAATTGTTACTGACGCAATTTTGGGGTCAGTAACGCGTCAGTAACTTTTAATTAAAAAAGCCACCCCCCTCCCAGAACAGATTCATTTTTCACAGAATCAAACTCAAACCCACCTCTGTTGGAAGCCGACGTTGCCGTTTGAAGTAGTAAGCTCCACCGGTGACCGCCCAGCTTCACCGTCGACCGCCTCTCCACGCCGACCGATCAACCCCCCACTAGCTCCTCCGACGTCCACAGTAATCTCTGCCTCTCTTTATCTTTGTTTTGTTTGTTCCATTTTGGTTGTCTCTATTCCCTTTATGTTTTAGTTCTCTTTACGTTTGGTTTCTTTATATTTTAAGATGCTTCGATGCATTATGGGTTGAAGCAAAAATGCTAGATGAATGTTTCAGAAAAACTCAAGTATATAATGGTTTTTAAGCTTAAGTATGGCTTTCAAGAAAAGTCAAGTATGACTTTTAAGAAAAGTGAAAATCCTTAATCGGAAAAACAAATTTCAAACACAAAAAAAAAGTGTAAGAAAGTTATAATCTATGTAACTTAATTGGATTTTATTGTTTGTTGTTTGGGCATTTACAAATTTCTTCTTTTTCTTCTTTTAACTTAATTGGATTTTATTGTTTGTTGTTTTGGTATTTGCAGGTGTTATTGCA
>CAOJBK010758388.1:0-10538 GCA_948294925.1 Codiaeum variegatum | reverse complement strand
TATTTTGAAGGGTTGTTAATTCTTTCACTTAATGCTTGGTAAAAATCAAAATTTGCATATTTAAATCCAGGTAGCTCACTCTGCAACTCTTTTAAGGCAGCAGAAAGTGCTTTATTATGTAGTTTAACTACCACTGTCATTTTTTTGTCACAGTGACCTGAATTTTTTGCTATCCTAGAAGGTAAACAACCCATAGTCCCTAAGCTTAACATTCCAAATTTCCTTCCACCATTCTCATAAATTTCCTGATGAAGAAAAAAAAAAGAATTAATCACAATCAAAATTATAAACTAAGCATTAAATTTAATCAAGTGTTAATTAACGGGCAAATAATTTTTGAAATTTATTTCAATATTGTACTTTTGACCAGATTCATTTCCTATGAAATACACTTGAATGTTCAAAATTTTGTCATGTGTCTTTTTCTGGTCATGAATCTAGACAATAATATCATAGTAAAATGAATTTCAAAAATTAGGTATCTTCTCAAAAAAAAATTTAATAATCATATTGAAAAATTCATAATTATTAATTACTTTGAGTAGAGATGTTAAGTTGCCAATAACCATCTCTACATGTTCTTCTTTTGTGTAGAATTGAAGCAAATTGGGCTCTGAATAATCATTGACTCCAACACTAAATATGTATACAGCTTTGTTCAGTAATGCTTCTGTTTCTTTATCACCCAGTTTTTGTATCAGCTGCTTCTTCACTTTCTTGAAATAATTAACCTGAGTTTTAAGGTCTATTGTCTGTATATTCATTTGAAAAAAAAAATCAAATCAAATCACATAATAGATTGAAAATCCAAGCAAATTACTCTTACCAAAGTAAGTAAATAATAATAAATTTTGATTTTTTAAATCAAATGAAGAGAAAGCTATGTGAGTGTAAGTCTAGTCGAGTGATCATACTGGATTTATTTTAATTAGATTTTGAATCTAATTTAAAAAACATGTGTATAATAAATTAATGTTCAAATCATTATTTCCTTTTCAAAATATAAGATATTTTTTATTTTTTAAAATTAAAATTTAATTTTAAATATTAACAAAATTTATAAAACAAATAATATTATAAAACTATTTTTTAATACTAATCTAATATATAAGTTTTATAAATTTTATAATTTTTATAAATATATATTGTTTGAAATTGGTGATCAAAATTCAATTTCGAAAAATGAAAATGTCTTATATTATAAAACATATAGAGTATGTCTCCTAGATTTATATTTACAGGTTCCATATTCGATTTTCAAAGATATAGAATATAAAATTGATTTGAATATTAATTCATTATCCTTTTAAAAAAAAATAGTTAAAGTATTTATCCCGTTACTCCGACTCAAAATAAATATAAATATTAACAATTTATTGTTAGGATATCCCATTTTAAGATAGATTTTAAATCTAATAATTTAATTTTTTTTTTTAAAAAAGTGATTAATTAAAATTGACATACTTGTCCTAGCCCAGTTTCAACTAGAACACCAGCTCCTCCAGATGCAAAGTTGACTCCATCTATAAGCGAATGATAATCCGGCTGGAGATAAGGTGGAACGAATGGTAAATTTGCATATTCAGCTACAACAAAAATAAAAATTCATAAAAATTAATTTTTTTAAAAAAAATATTTAAAAACTGTATTTTTACGTGAAATTTAAAGTTAGTAATACCGATAAAATCGGGAATGACTCGACCATCGGAAGCTCTTCCAGTAGGATGTCTAAAGAATGTTTCACCATAAGGCCAAAATTTTGCACCACAAGTAATATTTTTGAGATAAATATTATTTCCAACATCAAATAATGAATCTCCAAACACAAATAAGGCAACAGATTGCTTCTTTAAAAAACATTGATGAGATGATAAACTGCAAGTGAGAAAAATTAAACATAAGAAAATAAAAAATACAACGCGTGCCATTGAATTTGCCTTTACTCGATCTTTTATTGTTCATCAAATTATAATTCGAGAGGGTGAATTTATACATAAATAAATATCCTAATCTATTGAAACAAATGAGAAATTTTTTATTTGATATGTTTAAATTAATTTGGTAATAATTCTAAAACTAGATAGGAGTAGAAAGAAATCTAGTATTAGAGTAAGATATAGAAAATAGTATTAATTTTTTTATTGAACTTTTATTTATAGCCAGCCTGTTGTATTTCTGGGTAACGTTCATTTTATTTTTGGCATTTTATGTTTCAATTTTTTATTTTATTTTATTTTATTTTTTTCGGTTACCATGAGCTGTAAGCTGTTTATTTTTTCCTTGTTCCTTGTTATATATATATATATATATATATCGAATTTAAATTTTCAAATAATTTCTCAAAGTTTTATAAAATTTATTTAGGATAAATTACAACTAGATCCTTGATCTTGGTTTGGATTTAGAGTCTACTTACCTGTTATGAGGCGTTGAATATTATATTTATAGAGTGAAAACTTTGTAGTGAAACAAATATCCGCTTCATGTGTGTTGCAAAGTATCCGATAATGGGACTCGTGATGTGACCACTGAGTAGTTTTAGGACCTTGTGACACCTATCCTTGATAACACTCCGAAGCTAATAAGACAAACTTATTGAAGGTTTGGAGTTCGAGTAGAATCAAGATGTTGAAGGGTTCGGACAAACCTTAGGTAATTGGTTGAGGCCGAGCCTGACAAATGTTGAGTTGTATCATAAGATAAATTACAACTAGATCCTTGATCTTTAACTAAATTAATACTTTCGTCCTTCTATTTTGCCAAACTTATAAAACAATCAGTATAATTGGAAAAATTGTTAACATTTTAGTTATTCCATCCAAATCTTGTGAGATATTTTAGAATATTTTACTAAACAACAAAATATTTTGAAATATTCCTTTAAATGTAATGGAATATTTTAGAATATTTTTCAAATTCAGGTGGAATGACTTAAATGTTAATAAATTTAAAAAATAAGAACTATTTTATAGATTTGACCAAATAAAAAGACGAAAATATTAATTTAATCAAACAATCAGAACTTCATTAAAATTTACCCATCTATTTATATCTAACACATATAGTTCATGCTTCAACTTGCTGAATTTCATAGTTTAAGCCAAAACAAAAGATTTCCCAAAAAGAATGGATTTATTTATTTATTTTTTGAATATTTTCACTTTTTTCATTAATTTTAAATAGAAAGTGAAATGTGAACAGAAAAGAATATTTTATTTAAAGGAAATTTCCCACTAATATAAAGAAAAATACATAATTTTAGTCCATTTTCCCTAATCCCTCGTTTCTTGTTTTGTCTTTTGGTCAAATATTAATCAAAATTGATGGAAACACTAAACAACATGGCAAGTTAATAACGTATTAAATTAGTATTTGTATTAATCATCCAATTCACCATCCTTTAAATGTTAATTGATAATATAGAGACAATGTTAGATGAAAATTAAACTAAAAACAGCAAATTAAAGCATTTTTTAAATGCTTGATATTTCGATTTTTTATACCAATTTTTTTTAATATAATTATATAATATCTTAATAAAAATTATAGATTTTATCTCTAAATATTATTATTAATAGAATTATTAAGATATTAAATAGAAATGTAATATAATATTAATAATTTATCATACTAATTATTAAAAAATTATAAATAATATTAACTTTATTATAAAGTAATAAAATTTTGATTTGGTTCGGTTCGGTTTGAAACTAAAATTTTTTTTCAAATCGATCAGAACCGAAATAATTTCTATTTTAAAAATTAAAACCGAACAAAATTGATAATTTCAGTTTGATTTTGCTCATTCGTAAGTCCAATCAAATAAACAAAAGTAATTTAAAAAGTTGATGAGGAATACCTTCCACCGTCCTATCTTTTAAAAAAAAAAAACTCTGGAGGAATACTTGCGCAACCTCAATTACGTATGATCTCACTTTCAAAACTCTAATACCACAATTCAAAGAGAGTAAAAAACAAAGGTTTATTTACAAAAAAAAATCAAGAACTTTAGATTTAATTGTGTTTATAGCACGAACTTTCAATTTTGGCAATTCGGATCATGTACTTCTCAATTTTGATTAATTGGATCATGAAACTGGAATCCATCCACCGGTGCTAATCGGAGTGAATAAATTATCATTATTATTTTTATTACCCAACCTAAATCACAATCTCACTCACCATTCCAAATTCTAATTTCCAACAGAATTTTTTCCAAAATGATCACATAGGCTGCAAAAGTTGCCACTAACAAAACAAAGACCTCTAAAGAATAGAAAGTCTCTAGAACAAAGTCCATCATGGAATAGGAATCAACTAAAAAGTTCGACCTTAGCTCGAATGTGATTACACCAAAAGTTAACATGATGAACATACCCAGAGTTGCCGCATTGCATCACAGCTAAATAGAGACCTCTAACAGAGAAAGGATTCATAGAATTAAGGCACCATGTAAGTTGATCCCACTTCCCAAGGCGCAGCTGGTTGCCTGAGATAAGAATAAGAAGCTCATTAGAAAGGCAGAGTATCATTAGTTAACTCATGACTCCACAACAGGTTCCAACACCAACAACTACAACTCTGATAACCCATATCTGAGTTCATTTGATTAGGGGATTCTTCTATTTATATACTCTCTTCGTCCACAAATAAGTGGCAAATTAAGATTTTGTCTTTATTATCAATGTAAGAAAAAGTAGTAAAAATATAAATTTACACTTAAAATTGATTGTATAACATTAAATATTAAGAGATAATTTATGAAAATTAATATATTTTAATAGAGGTAAATTTGTTCATCTAAGCTAAAGTTGTGATTATTTTAATTACTGTGAAATAATTTTATTTGCCACTTATTTTTGAAGTAAGGGAGTAGTTCATAGATAAAATCAAAGATCAAGTTTTATTTTATTTTAATTACACATGGAGCAAATGAGCCATCCATTATGTAGGAAATACACATTATAATCATTTTTGTAAATTATTGCTCCCAATCAGAAGTCCTGTTATAATCACCATGTTTTATAGTATTTTTTTTAATGAACCGTATTTTATAATTAATAAAATTGCTAATAAAAAACAGCTTTGCCTCTATATTACTTAAGAGACTATTTGGGATTGAGTTTTCCAAAATGTTTTTGGATAATTTTTTTTATATTTTGTTTAAAAGTACTTTTAGAAAATTATTTTTTCTAAAAATAGATAAATTGATTTTTTTTTCAAAAACATGTTTGAAAAAGTTGTTTTAGGAAAAATTAAAAAGTTCATTCAATTAAATTAAAAAAAAATTCTAAAATATTTTTACAGTCTCCACAGCAATATCAAATAGACCCTTATAAAGCTAAGTGACAATAGGGTGACACACAATGTCGGATTTTGAACATTTTCTCAAAGGGGCCATAGAAGGAGGCCATACAAATTTACAAGTCCAATCTTACATAAATTTTAATTAAAAAAAATACACAAATATCACATTTATTATTATTATTATTATTAAAAAAGTACAATATATATTCTATTTGTCCACAAATTATACTCATTTTTTACTTTTTGCTGTTTTCTAAACTATGCTTTGGCCATTATTTTTTATTATCATATAAACAAAAAATTGTAAAACATATAATTTTGTGAAAGTATTTTAAAAAACAAATCAAATGATATAAATTACTTACCCGATGATGAGACTCGTAATTTGACCACTGAGTAGTTTTAAGATCTTGTGATACCTATTCTTGATGGTCCTCTAAACCCTGAGGGCTAATAAGACGAACTTGTTAAAGGTCTGGAGTTCGGATAAAATCAAGGTGTTGAAGGGTTCGGATGAACCCTAGATAATTGGTTGAAGTCGAATCTGGTAAATGTTAAGCCGTATCATAAGATAAATTACAACTAATGACAATCTACCCATCTATTTATATCTAACACATATAGTTCATGCTTCAACTTGCTGAATTTCATAGTTTAAGCCAAAACAAAAGATTTCCCAAAAAGAATGGATTTATTTATTTTTGAATATTTTCACTTTTTTCATTAATTTTAAATAGAAAGTGAAATGTGAACAGAAAAGAATATTTTATTTAAAGGAAATTTCCCACTATAATATAAAGAAAAACAAATAATTTTAGTCCATTTTCCCTAATCCCTCGTTTCTTGTTTGTTTTTTGGTCAAATAATAATCAAAATTGATGGAAACACTAAACAACATGGCAAGTTATTAACGTATTAAATTAGTATTAGTATTAATCATCCAATTCACCATGCTTTAAATGTTAATTAATAATATAGAGAAAATGTGAGATGAAAATTAAACTAAAAACAGCAAAAATAAAGCATTTTTTTATGCTTGATATTTCAACAACTCAATAACAAAGCCAAAACTTTAAGTCAATGAATAAATATTAAAATTATTATTTTTTATTATTTTAATCTTACTTAATTTTTCTGAACTTTTTTTTCCAGAGGTATAAATACTAAAATTATTATAATTTAGTATTTTTTTAATGAGTGACATATTTGTTATACTATTTTTTTTAATATAATTATATAATATCTTAATAAAAATTATAGATTTTATCTTCAAATATTATTATTAATAGAATTATTAAAATATTAAATAGAAATATAATATAAATATTAATAATTTATCGTACTAATTTTTAAAAAATTATAAATAATATTACTTTTATTATAAAGTAATAAAATTTTGGTTTGGTTCTGTTCGGTTTGAAACTAAATTTTTTTTCCAAATTGATCCGAACTGAAATAATTTTTATTTTAAAAATTAAAATCGAACTAAATTAATAATTTCAGTTCAATTTTGTCCACTTGTAAATCCAATCAAATAAACAAAAGTATAATTTAAAAAGTTGAGGAATACTTTCCACCGTCCTACTTTAAAAAAAAAAAACTCAGGAGGAATACTTAAGCAACCTCAATAACATATGGTTTCACTTTCAAAACTCTAATACCACAACTCAAAGAGAGTAAAAAAACAAAGGTTTATTTATAAGAAAATCATGAACTTTAGGTTTAATTGTGTTTGTAACACGAACTTTCAATTTTGGTAATTCGAATTATGTATTTTTCAATTTTGGTAAATTGAATCATGAAATTGAAATCCATCTATCGGTGCTGATGTTGACTAATCAGAGTGAATAAATTATTATTATTATTTTTTTCTACATAGGACAACACATATATTTATAACAAAAAAAAATATGAACTTTCAAAATAATTACAATTTTATCATAAACTGTTAATCTTGGCAATTCAGTTCATGTTCTTTTTATTTTTGGAAAATTGAATCACAAAATCAGAATTCGGATACCGATGTTAACGTGACACTGTTGAATTTAATAAAATAATATTATTTTATTATATTTCAGATAATACATCAGCAAAATAAAAAATTTAAAATAATCATAAATTAATTATAAAACATTTTTATTAGCATTATTTAAACAAAAAGCGAACAAAAAATATTATTAACTCTTCTTCTTATCATCTTCTGTAAATCTTTTTGTTATGAAGAGTTTAACTCAACCTTAAAAGTCGCAGATAAGGATTCCATTAAATTCGAGCGCATAAAGCTCCCCACTTTCATCTAATTTCAAGTTTCATTTCTGAAAATAAAATCAAGAAAAGAAAAATCATAGTTACTCAAAATCTTACCATTTTCTTCTTGTTGTTGTGTTTTTTGAAGTTCGAATTCACGACATTTTTCTGTCTTGAATAGCAACGACTTTAAGGGAAATGAAATTTGAGGAAAAAGAATTGATTTTGATTCAAATTTGAGGAAACAAAGACGAGTATATAGTGAGAGATAGAGATCATTTAGCGTTTAGTGTCGTCGAAATTCTAATTGGCTCGTCGAAGAAGATGAAGGCAGGCGGCGGTCTTAGGGTAAATGGGTGGTGGCTATGATGAAAGTTAGAAGAAGATAAGGAATAGAAGATTAATAATTTTTTAATTAATAATTTATTTGTAAATATTTTAAATAAATTAATAATTTATTTTGTATTATTATTTAAATTTTTAATTATTAATATATTTATAATTTTGTTTTACTAGAATTTACGAGTTTTATTTTAATTAAAGAAATGATGTGATTGCTTATGTATTCAAAAATAATATTATAATATATAAAGTGTCACCTTAACATCGGTATCTAGATTATGATTTTATAATTCAATTTATCAAAATATAAAAGAATGTGACTCAAATTACCAAAATTAAAAGTTTATAATAAAATTGTAATTATTTTGAAAGTTTATTTTTTTTTAAAAATAACTCAAAAATAAAAAATAAGTATCGTCCTACATAGAATAAAATAATAGTATTTTATTCACTTCGGTTAGTCCATTCCAGCACCAACGAATAAATTCCGATTTCATGATTCAATTTACTAAAATTATAAAATATGTGATTCTAATTATCAAAATTAAAAATTCATGATATAAATACAATTAAATCTAAAGTTCATGATTTTTTTTTTGTAAATAACCCAAAAATAAATTATATAAAAAGAGTGCAATATAATTTCAATCCATAAATACTAAGAAGATTAATATTAAATTTATGGATGAAAATAATTAATTTCCAAAATAATAAATATAAATAATTTATTTTTAGAGGGCAAATCTTTTGAAAATATACAAGCGTTTTCATGTACCTACTTTTTACAGAATGAATTCTTGCATGAACAACTGATTCTTGTAGCCTATTGTCGTTCACGTAAAGGCCACAAATCCTTGAAACTATAAGTTTCAATCTACCTAAAAGACAAGCCCATTTCAATTTGAATAGGCCCAATTAATTTAATTAGTATTATCATGAGAAAATTACTCTTTTTATTCTATTTTTATATTTTAATTACAAAAATATAATTTTCGAATTTTTTTTAAAATATCACTTAAATTTTTTTTTTAAAATATGCCATATACCTAAATATTTCAAAAATATAATTTTTATAATAAAAATTTTCAAAATAAATATTTTAATAAAAAAATTTTGATATGATAATATTTTTATAATTATTTTTAGAGATCATTTGTTTTCTTAAAAATAAAGGAAGGAATGAAAATGAAAATGATTAATTCTCTTTCTTACTGTTTATTTTATTAAAAATGACATAAAATCGAAATGTGATTCACTCATTTAAGAGAATCACTTATTTTCCGTACTCCTCAAAGAATTAAATCTCATTCTAGAATCAAAGCTTAACATTTTATTTTGACCCGATTATACTATTTTTCTTATTGAAATAAATAAATATTTAGTAAAAATAATCATTTTATTTCTGATAAATATTTAGTAAAAATAATCATTTTGTTTCTAATTTCGCTCTATTCCATCTCCTATTTCGATTTCAGAGTTTGAAACAAACCGATATTAGACAAATGAAACCTTTTTAATTCCCACTATTTTTTTGGGTTTTTTATAAAGTGTAGTAAACCTCGATCTAAGTAAAGAATAGATGTGGGCCAAAATCAGCTGTAAAACGACCCAATTTTACCCAAAGTGCTAGCCCTAAAGTCGAGGTCCATAATCTTCAGGTAGAGGGCTGAACCTAGAGAGTAAACCTCGATCCATGGTCCATGAAAGCAAGGAGCATTGAACCAAGTGGGGATCCGCATGTGAACCAGCATCCAGATCCCGAGCCAAGCGATTCAAAAGCCCAATAATAAAGAAGCAATTAGCCCAATACCTTTCCCTTTACCTAATTTCTTACCAAAAACTCACAAACACTAGACAAAGATATAATGTTGAATAAAATAAAAATAAAATCACTAATCAAATATTTTTTTTTATATTCCAATACGTCACGACTACATAATGGGTAGTCATCCTCTTAACATGTGTCATATATGGTCGACTCCAAAAGCAAGTCAATTCTAGGACCTCCAACAAATAAGGGCCAGAAAAAATGAGGGATCTCATTTAAAAAAAATTAATTTTTTAAAAATATTTATAAAATTAATTTTAGAGTTTTATTTATAAAGAGTTATATGTATAGAATTTCTTTACTTTTCTTTACAATTTAACCTTTAAAAAATCAAATATCTTTTACTTCAAAGTTTGAAATAAATTTTAATATAATTTTCTTTTTATTAATTAGTATTTAACAATAAATTTAATTGAAATTTTAATTTATTTATTATGAATTTATCTGTGATTTTAATTATACATACTATTTGATTGTATAATTATAATATTGAATTTATTCATGAATTTCAATGAATCAAACAATGAATTGCAGTGCATGAGTCAAGAAAATTTTTATTTTAACTATGAAATTTATAGACATAGAAAAAAAGAACTATATTTTATATTTAAGAGTTAATTATTGTATTGTTTTTTTTATTTATTGAATATATTTTAAGTAGCATTTTAAGATTGTAAGGCTTAGCAAGCTCATGATTTCCACTCCAAATCAGCTTTGCAATTTGACCATAGAATTCCTCAGGTCCATGACCACCATCAAAAAACATATAATCACATGAGTCAAGTTCCCAATAACCATTTCAACAAATTCTTCC
>CAOJBK010758258.1:0-10814 GCA_948294925.1 Codiaeum variegatum | reverse complement strand
TTAACAAAAATAGGTTAGGAAATTTTTCAAACTCTTTGAAATATTGCCCTAACCTAAGATTTGAGTACTTAAATATTTTTGCAAAACTCTTTTAACAAAAAATTTAGAAATTTCCAAACTCTTTGAAAATTAGTTCTATGTTAAAACTCTTTTAACATAGAGAGTTTAGTCATTTGTGTATAATTATCAATGATATAACCAATGATATAATTATCAATTTATGCGTAAAACACAAATTAGAACTAAGAAAGGTTAGAAGCATCAAATACCCCTCGCCCTCCTTCATTAAGCTCCCCAAATGTGAAGCCTCTAGCTTGAGACACACCTAGGTTTTCCCAAAAGCTTGATCTCCTCCTCTCTTCAAAAAAACTTAAACCTTCTCCCTTTGGTTGCCTAAATTTTTAGTTCTTGCTTCTCTACTTGAGAACTTAAGATTAATGGATTGGTTTTTGACTTGCAAGCTCCTTCACACTCCTTACTCAAAGGGAAATAGAAGAAGAGTTTGTACTTGAAGAACTCTTCTTCAAAAATTACTTTCTCTCTCTATTAAGTGTGAGTTTTAAGTTTTCTCTCTCTAACTCTTAGAGATGAAACACAAGGAATAGAAGATGATGAATAGTACCTCATTTTTCTTATGTTTAGTGTTAAGTAAAAAAGATGATACCAACTTCATTATATACCTATACCTTTTTCTTTCCTTTTTCCTTAAATTAAGGAAAAGAGTGGAGAAAGATAGGTTGCTTGTTCTAGTATATAATTAACTATTTGACTAGTCAAGTAGTTAACTAAATTAGCACATAATTATTAGAAATCACTTTAAATCTTAATTAACAACATCTAATGTGGATTAAGCTAACATCTCATGTCAAGCTTAATTATTTAATTTTTTTGTCCAAAACCATTTCAATTAGTCATGCCCATTCCATCTCATACAAACTATGACATAATTGAAATTAGCCCTTTGTGAATTAAACTTCAAGACATGCAGGGTCTTTGTTAATTTAATTACATGTTTAATTCAATCATCATTAATAATTAATTAAACTCTTTAATTAATCATTAATATGATTCAAGCTATGGGAATTGCTATATAGTATATGACTTACTAGGTTCATGTTCTAATTAGCAATGGGATAAAGAAAACTCTTTTCTTCCCACCAAGTTTGTAATCCTCATTGCACATTTAGTCCCATAAGTCATGAGTGATGCCTAACATAACATATCATGACTACATAATTAGAAATAAATGTCGGTGATCATATCATTGACATTGCATGGACTTCTCAATCATAACTACCATGCACTCGAATCCTTTCATTACAGATTCCCGATCTTAGCTAGGGGCATGGAATAGTCAAACCCTATATTCCAGATCATATGATTTCTATCTGGTGCGAGTTCTCGATAAACTCGGTTCCTACTTGAAACTTTTTCTAGTGAACCTTATCCACCCTGGCCAAGGATTTACATATCAAGAATAACCAAAAATCATAAGATTCCTTTCTTGGTTACCAAGTTAATGAATCCTCTCTTAGTTGAACACTTATCCCAACATATCACTGATTATGGCTGCCGCATTCCATATACTAGTATGCCTTGAGTACCACTCTAAGGGCTTTGAGTATTGCAAAGAGTAGGAGAGAGCAGTAGGTAGTCATGAGACATGAACGTGGAAATAAAGTTCTTGATTAGGATGATCTAGCCAGGGATGCACATGATGATGCTGAGTTTATGTATTTGACTTTAGTATGGCCCCATCGTGGGTCTTTTATTTTGAAAGCTCATGTATTTTTGAATTCTTCATTTTTTATAAATCTTTCTTAAAATTTTGCCTTTTGATTTTTATTTTTCATTTATGAAATAATTTTTGGAAAGAATTTAAATTTGAAAATATTTTTCAGATGAAAATCCACGAAAATGGGAATTGAATCTAATCAAGAATAAGCGCCACAAGGAACCAGAGCAGCTTGCAGGCTGGAGCACGCTCCAGGCACCTATCACATGCGCGAGCTCCTTCGTGCTCACACGGACTATCTTACGTGTGTTATATCCTATTCTACCTCGATTTTTATGTCACTATATATATGATCAAAAATCATATTTTTTACTCAGAAAATATCTAAAATTCATCCTTTTTTAAAAGAATTTTTTGTCATTTTATGCTATTTTAACAAAACAAATGGAGCCAGTCATATGATGCATGGCTAGTGCAAGAACCTAAGCCAAGCGAAATGAATCAACCTCGAAAAATATGATATGAGTGCTTTACCGGCAATTTAGAGTATTAAAATTGATTGGGAATTTTTGAATGCTTATGCAAGGTTCTGAGACTTAGTGGATCACATTTTCAGGTTTAGGGCTGGTATGGATGAGATGTGTCCAACTTTTGAAGAATTTTCTACTCTATTAAGTACTGACCCTAGAGCTGACCTGGTTGTTCCAATTGAAAAGGTTGAGTATATTAATTCTTTCAAAAAATCATTTGGACTTTAGTACAGAGGAGGCCTCTGGTATGGTGAAGGATGATTTGGTGGACCTGTCTGCGGTGTTCACGATGTTTTGCGAGGATAAGAATCTGGAGGACCTGGTTTAGATGACTAGGAGGTTGAAGGCATATGCTTTTAGGATAATAGCTAGGTATATTTTTGTAGGCCTTGCTGGTTAGGGTGATGTGAGAGTGGCTGAGTGTGAGGCTCCATTCGAGCGGCTCGCGGGATCTTCCAGCGCGCCTCCAAGGCTAAATGGCTTAAAGGAAATCGACTTCTGGGACTCGAATTGTGCATGGCATCGCAAAATGTTATTGGGTCCCACATTTGTGCATCCACATGTGTTCGCTGATGTGCATGTGGTATGTAAGTGTACTGAATCACCACCTAATCTTTAAGAAAATAGATTTTTCCATGGTGATTAAGAAACTAGTTGAATTAACTCCATCTTTAGAAAAAATGTTTCTAACCCAATTGAAAAGATTGTACTTGTTTGAACTAGAGGAGGTTCGAGGATTCATGATCTGATAAAATAATTTTTTATGAAAAATAGGTTTTACCATTTTTACATAACAAGTTTTAGCTTAAAAAAGTATAATTTTGGTTAAAGCAGATTTCATGTATGCATTAGTAGGTATTTATGGTGCATGAATAGTTAAGCATGCCAAAATGATGCATGAACAGGCTATTGTACAGGTGAAAATCGCATAAAGCAAAATAAAGACAAACCAAGGGTCCCTCCTCTAGCCCATTACAGGTTTTAGGGAAGGTACAACACCCCAAAAAGAAAGCAACAACAATTATAGCATAAAATAAAATGATTAAAATTAGGGGATCCCTCCTCCAGTCTTATAATCTGGGAGGAGCACACATCCCCAAAGGAAAAATTTAATAACAACAAAATATAACAAATCGAATAAAAAAATAATATGGAAAAAATAATATAAGAAGAAATAAAATAAAAATAAAGCTTTGGAGTTGAAGCCCTAAAATGGCTTGCCAACATATCCCTTTGAATGGGACGTCGTTCTCCCTTCTTGCGAGGGGTTGAGGATTGTTCTGATAATAGTGGGTGGTTTGATATCAGTAGCTAACCAGTTTTAGATTTATAAAATAGTTAACCATTAGGTTGTTAATCAATTCTAATCTTTGATTAATAAAAAATGATTTTTGAATGAATCACCTAAGTTCATTTTAGGATTTGATTGATTTTAATTAATGAAAATTTATTTTCCATAAACATGCCTTAAATCAGATTTAAAGGGCTTCAGTTTGAATTATTTTAGAAAACATTATCACTTGATAAACATGCCTTAATTCATATTAAAAGGGCTTAAAATTGAATTATTTTTGCAAAAATAATTATTTGATAAACATGCCTTATTAGATTAAAAAGGCTTAATTGAATTATTTCAGCAAAATAATTATTTTATAAACATGCCTTAATTCATATGAAAATGGCTTAATTCAGGACAAAAAGGAATTTGAAAATAATATATTGTATTTACCTTTTTATGGGTCTTCGAAATCAGCAGGTCTGAAGGATTAATAAAACCTGAACGGGCCTTCATTGTGTTCAGAGAGCACTGGAGGAGGACTGTCTGAAATCAGATTGAAAAATGACTAAACTGATGAACCATGACAAAATCTAGAAAATTGGACTGATTGGAAAAATGGTTGTGTTTGGAAATGATTTTCAGTGTTTTTCAGTGTTCGGGAGGCTAAAATGTGCATCAGAATCGAAAATGAGGCTATGTAAAAAATTATTTTCTTGTTTCTGTAAAATAACATATTTATGGGGGATCATATTAGAACCCTAAAAAATAAAAATCATACATGAACAGTGTTACACATGCATTAGGGGTGTCACGTAAATGCGTCAGGCTTCACCCACACGTTGGGAGAGTTACACATGTGCGGATCATGTCACCCATGCGCCAGCTTTGTCACGCATGTGTTAGGTCATTCACACATGCGCCATATCATTTACGCCTGTGTGTTGCATCAATTCGAGCCTGGGTTTCTGGGCTCGGTTTTTTTGGTCCGTTTCAGTCCAATCCAATTCGATTTTTTAGGTTTTCTAGGCCAGTTTGAAGTCCAAATTGAGCTCGATCAGATTCATTAGATTTGTACGGACTTAATGGTACTAAAATTAGAGTTCATTGTTATCCCCTTAGTAGTCATGTTTGAGGAAACGCGACTGCTAAGTGTGAACGCATTTAATGTGGTAGTATAGAATTTGCCTATAAAAAGGGCTAAGGAGTTTCATTTCCCTCTCACCACTTCATTTCTTTAGTTTGAACTTTCAAAAGCTCTCTCCTTCTATCTTTCTATTTTCCAATTCATAAAAAGGATTTGGATGATATCGGCTCACACTTTTGGGGAGGAGGAAGATTTGTCTGTAGAGCTAAGTGCATCTCAGGAGAGGGAAGCGATTCCAGATTTTACTGCCCCTTCACTTGATGATATTGTCAGCAATCTACATATCAGTTTTACTGTAGAGGAGTTGCTTGGAGAGGTACCGGAGTCATCTGCAGTTCCATCTGACTCTATTGCAGTTCCATTACTAGAGTGGGATATTATCTATCACCTAGTGATGGATAGAGCAGAGCCGCCTATGCCTACTAATTCTGATTTTCTAAAGGATCCCCAGGTACATGAGAGTTGGCACGGCTTTTTTTTGGTATGTATTTTCTCTGTTTATATCATGTCATTTTTTTCGATTCATATTTTATTTTTATGCCAAAACAAATATAGTTAGTAACAAAAATGGGAATTGAAAATGATGGGATTGAATGCGTACCTGTAAGAGGGCAGTTTTAGCCAGAGAGGCAGTAGGTCGCGCCTAAGTGACATGCTTGATTTTCTGAGAGCTCATGAGCCTATTGCTGAGTGCATTGCCCCAGCCCACCTGATGGGTTGGTTGAGCTTTGACATTTGGCATGCCCCTAATAGGAATTTGATGTACGCTCTCGGCGAGAGGTTATGGCGGACCACTAACACCTTTAATTTTTTGGTGGAAGAGATGACGAAGACTCCCTTTTAGCGGTCATGCCTGAATGGTATACGGTTCGGGCATCAACCTGCTGCTTTTGACTCGTGTCTGCATCCTCGTCACATACTCTATGTCTTGCTGTGAGAGCGACTGACAGTCAACACGCATGACTACATTTCGAGGATTGACCTGCTTCATCTGCTAACCCGGCTGAACCTGGTGGATTATACTATGGAATAGTGTGTCAGGGTTTGCCTATTAATCATATTGTTGACCATGTTTTTGTACAATGAGTCTAGCTGGGTTGATCTAAAGATCCTAGCTTTGCTGGTGGATTTGAGGGAGCTAGGAGAGTATGACTGGGCTAGAGTCGGTTTGTCTACGGCATACAAAGTGATGGGCCTGATCTTTGAGGTCATTTGGGCAACTATTCTAGCAGCTGGAATTGTATGGGAGGTTAATATTTCCCTTTTATTTCCCTTTCTTTGAGGTTTTATTCATTTGGTGAATCATCTACGCATCTGTTTTTTCCGCAACTTTGGGCCTTTTCCTATATCAGTGCTTTTCACCTAAGATCAGGCTAGTGGACCAGCTCCCCTTTTTTATGGGGAGGATGTGGTGTAGAGAGTTTTGGATTTCTACTCAGACTTCCTTTTCTTTTTCTGATTATCGGCATATTCTGGCAACCTTTACTCAAGTATGTTTTGACACCCTATTCCCATATTTTTGGAAAATTTTTGATTTACTACCTTTATTGATGCTCAGGTCATCTAGAATCCTTTTCACATGATCGACCTTGGGATCATGGACCTTGATGTTGTTGGTGTTACCACCTATAGGCGAATTCTGCTTGGCTCTACTTCTTTGATGGAGTTTTTCCTAAGGGAGTGAGTGATGGCTCAGACGATCGAGGAGAGAGTTATGCCTTCTAACCCTCCTGCCCAGATGAGAGAGCTAATGTCTGCTACTTTTCAGGACTACTGACAAGTGGGGAGAGCTCGGAAGGATGACTTGCTGATAGATGCCTCTTACTCGAATTTCCCAGCATCTCGTATGATGGTTAGGATGCCCCCATTCTGTATTGATCATGGTCATTACAGGAGGGGAGGTGTTGAGGCTTTGAGATGGAGGTCACATAGTGGAGGCAGTAGTCCAGTTGCTCCGCCATAGTGTTTCTGCTCTTTTGGTACGAGAGTTTCTTCTTATTGTATGCCAGCCAGCACTAGTTAGTCTTGGCACGGGCTGCCTCTAATAGCCGATTACATCCCTTAGATTGATGTGGAAGGCACTAGTCAGGTCCATTATTTTGGCCACAACTACTTGTTGGAGACACAGAGGGTGGACTTTACTCAGATCCTGAACATGGTATGTTTCTTAGCCCTTATGTTGGCTTAGCCCTTTCCTTTCAATAGTTTCTTATCTCTTGTATATTCTTTGTTGGTGCCTGGCTTGTTCTACTGTCAGGGTGTAGACAACCACCAGAGGGCCATGTTTAGCTTGAGCACTACCTTTTCAAAGGTCAGCATTCTAAGGAGTCAGCTGGAGCGGAGGGTTGTCCGTCAACATAGACCAGAGGACGATCCTGATGAGGAGGACGCAGTAGAGGAGGTTGGGCCTGAGGATGATCCATGATGCATTTATATGTATTTGACTATATTTATGGGCTTTGTAAAAATAATTTCAGAATTTTGTTTTATAAAATTTTTAGTGTAATTTTTCTGAGAAAAATTTAAAACCTTGGTTTTCTTTTAGTTTTGTTATTTTATGACTGTCAGAAGCGATTTTTTCCTTGGAAAACTTATTTAAAAATTTTTGGAATGAAAATCGGGCAAAAACAGAATTGGATCGGGTTAAAATAGATTGTTTTGAAGAGTCGAATCAGCAGATGCCACGTAGTAGCCCATGCATATGCCACGTGGTAGCTTACACATGTGTCAGGCCCATAACACATGCATAAGGACCTAAACACATGTGTGAAGGCCAAAACATATGTGTTTTGTCCAAAACGCATACATTTAGATTAAAACACATGTGTTTAGTTCCTGAACATGTGATTCAGCCTTCCGAACTCATTTTTCTACCTCGATTTGCATGCCACTATAAATAGAAGTACAAAATTCAATTTTTGAGTCAAAAAATTATTGGGGATTGAAATTATTCCGCAAAAAAAGCCAGTCTGTTTTCTTTTTGCCTGTAACATGGAACCCTTTTTCAGTCATGCGTGCATGGGTGGTGCCAAAAGCAAGACAAAGTGACCCAGATCAACCTGGGGAAACACTGCATGGCAGCTTTTCCAAATTTGAGGGGTGTTAAGATAGATTGGGATTTTCTGAATGCCTGTATTAATTTTTGTGATCATTTAGATCATGTATTCTGCTTTGGGGCTAGCATGGACGAGGTGTGTCTAACTTTTGAGGAGTTTTCCTTTTTGCTTGGGACTGACCCCGAAGCTGACCTGGTTGTTCTAATTGAGTGGGTAGGCTATTTCAACTCATTTAAAAGATTACTTGATTTGAGTACTGAAGAGGCTTCAAGTATAATGAAGGATAATTTAGTGGACCTATCTACATTGGCCTATATGTTTTGGTAGGAATCAAAGGATGACTCTGCCTGGATGACCCGGAGACTGAAGGCTTATGCTTTCGGATTGACAACGGGCTATATTTTCATGGGCCCAATCAAATGGAGAGATGCGAGAGTAGCTGAGCTGATACCCCAGATGGGTGAAGGTAAGTCAATTGTGGGTATGATTTTGGCTGAAACACTGTTGAGCCTCGACCATTATCAGAGCTCAAAAGAACCTTGGACGATTAGTTCAATTTTGCTCCAGGTAATTCTAACCCTCTTTGCTTACTTATTTTAGCATGTTCTGAGGCTTTTCTTACTCGTGCATTCTTTTCCTTAGATCTAACTGAGAGACCATCTCAAGATTATTCCTTAACCTAATAGATCGGACTACTATACTTCATGGTATCATTCTTGGAAGATTGCTATCTATTTTTATTCTGAGAAGGAATGGATTAGCTAGCTAATGGAGCTGTGTCCTTCAAATTTTCTATGGAAGCCTGAGTGGTATTCTACCATTAAATAGTTCATGCTGAGGAATCAGGGATACAAGCATATGTATCTGCTTGGTTTTAGGCATGTGGGTTGGTATTAAGCTACCAGAGTCCTTCTCTAGATGGGACATGATTAGGGTGTGCCCCCAGATAGCCATTTATTTGAGGCAACCATAGTGAATGATCAAGTAGCTAGAGTTGTTCTCTCTCGATGGATTAAAGATTCTTCAAGAGTAATGGTGGTCCCGATGGATGAATATGGCAAATTTTCTAAGTTTACTGAGTGGTGCATTAAGGCATGCCGACCCAAGGAGAAGGCAAAGATATATGCTCTTCTGACTGAGATTAAGGGTCGAGTCTGAGTTTAAACTTAGATTTTTTAGGAAAAAGACTTTCTATTTTTGACTAATTCTTTTTAATTTTCTGTCTCAAATATCTTGTTTTGGATGTTCCAAAAGATGAATAAGACCTCGATTTTTTTTATTGATTTAACCTCTTATTTTTGCCTAAGTCACCCTTTTTAGGTTTTCAACTTAGCGAGCTACATTTATTGTTGCCTAGATTACCTTTTCGATTTTCAGTCTAGTAGGCTATACCATTATTTTTGCTTAAGCCACCCCTTCAATTTTTAGCTTAGCGAGTTTCATTCTTTTTTCTGATTTTATTTATTTGTTCTTTTTAACTTTTGCATACAATTTAAAGAGCCCAAATGTGAGTGAATAAAACATCTAATTTTATTGAATGATTTGGACTTTACCCAATGAGGGTTGCCTAGGTATCTCCTTACCTTGAATTTTGAAATTTGAATACAGAATATAGTTTTTATGGTTTTGGAGAATCAGGTCCTCGTAGTTCTTATTTCGGTAATGTAATGATGCCTGAATGTATGCTCATACAACAAGGACACTAGACATAGTACTTCTTAAGCTGATAAAAAATGGTTGGATGATTGAACTCATTGCCATCAGTGTCCATCAGGATGATGCCTCTGCCTGATATGATCTTCTTTATGATGTAGGGTCCACTCCAAGAAGGTCTGAATTTCCTTCGAGGGTCTTACACAAGTTACCTAATTTCTTTAAGAACCAGGTCACCTTCTTGAAGGTTGTGACTTCGAACCCATTTGTTGAAGTGCTTTGCCAATTGAATCTAGTAATTTTATGTATGGTGGAGGGTTGTTATCCTCTTTTCATCAATCCCATTGACCTGGTCATAATAGGCCTGTTGCTAGTCAAGTTCAGAGATCTGAGCTTCTTAAAGAATTCTGGCTGTCTAAATTTCCATTTCTATGGAAAGGACTACTTCCATGTCATAGACTAACGAATATGGCATGGCTTTAGTAGCTGACTTGTACGTGGTTCTATACCCAATGAGGATGTTTGGCAGACACAAGTGCCAACCTCAACCTTTGTGATGAGTGATCATCTTCTAGAGTATATTTTTCAATGCTTTGTTGGAAGCTTCGACTATGCCATTTGTCTGAGGTCTATATGGAGAAGACCTATAATGTTCGATCCTTTCCTTTTAAAGGAGAGTAATGACCTTTTTCTGGAAGTGTGAGCTGTTATTCAAAGATGATCTTATGAGGAACATCGTACTTTGCAATGATGTTAATTTTGATGAACTGATCCACCTTCTTTAAGTCTAAAACTTGGTAAAGAGCAGCCTCAACCCATTTGGTGAAGTAGTCTATGGCTACTAAGATATACTGATGACTAGTAGATGATTTAAGTGAGATTTTGCCAATTACGTTGATGCCCGAGACAGCAAAAGGCCAAGGTGTTGAAATTGGATTGAGAGGCAAAGAGGGAAGCTTTTGGAGCTTTGCATATTCTTGACACTTTAGGCACCTTTGTACAAACTGTGTGAAGTCCCCATTCATAGTGAGCCAATAATAGCATTGATTCAAGATTTTGCAGAACAATGCCCAACCATTCATGTGGGTGCCATCTGCCTCACCATGAATTTCTTCCAAGATCTTGTATGCCTCTTTGACTGAGACCATCTAAGATGTATGCCATGTCACCTCTCTTTGTAAAGGATGTCACGTCTGGGGATGTATCCACTGGCCAGTTGCCTAATAGTTCTCCTTTCATATTTGGAGGCACCATCTAGAAATTCACCTTTGGTTAGTGATGAGTGCAAATTTTATATGTATTTTTATATGGAATTATTGCTTAATTATTTTAATAATTGGTGATTAATATATATTTGCAGCACTTATCTTATTTAATTTCATTGGACAGGTCATAATCAAGCATCCTTGCATAAAGG
>CAOJBK010757700.1:0-16647 GCA_948294925.1 Codiaeum variegatum | reverse complement strand
CATGGGAATCCATATGTAATGCCTTTATAAATAGCATTAATATAATGAAGAAATTAATGTTACAAGAGAGATTTAGAGACTACTAAATAGAATCCTCAAGAAACCTTTTCCTTGTTCATTACGAGGTGGAGCAAGAAAGCTTCACAAATGATAAATAGACCAATATAATCTAAACAAGTTGACTTAGTTGTGAAAAATTTACTCCTTATTTAACGAGACAAGTTGATTACACAATACCTTCCAAATTTTAAAATGCTCATTGCCACTACTTCCCACATCGAAGACATAATTAATGCTGGTTCCCAAGTATCATCCATTCTTGAAGCCTTCTCTGATGAGGAGCAACTATCCAAAGATTAACAATTGACTTGTTCTGAAGATTATGAATAAGATGGACTCTCTGGTGAAATTGCAAACTGAGCCTTCCACAATTGAGAAGCTAAACAATCGGCCCTTTGAAGAAAGCCCAATCCTACTAGATCCTGAAATGGAAGCTAGATTTGAAAAGCCTTCCTAAGCCAAACTCCACTAAACTTGATTGCCTGAGTCTGATACCTTTGGGTCCTCTATGCAACCCATCCCCTACTTTCAATTGTCAAACTATGACATGTCCCCTTTGAGGCTGAATAAAATGAACAAGTTTTTATAATTCTTTTTCTATATTCTCTTTTAGTATTCCAACTAGTGAATCTGAGTTTAATCAATCGAAATAAGAGAATCTTAAAAATTAAATCAAATAACTGATGTTGTTAAAGAGCCCATTAATGCTGAAACTCATTCAAAAAATAACATTCATTATATTTTGTGAAGCCTCGCCCAAATAGACCATTGGCTTCCCCTCGGAGAGGACACCAGTGGACCCTTTGCAAGGTTCAGAGCAAACCTTTCGGATTGCGTTTTCAAGGCATCACAGATTGTGGATTGGGCTCCCACATTTGTTCCCCCACAAGTGTCTATTATAGTGCATGTTGTGTGTGATATGATTAGAGTCACCACTTAACCTTTTAGAAAAGTTAGTTTTATTCTAAGGTGATTAAGAAAGCTTTTGATTTTAATTCCATTTTAGAAAAAGTTTAATTTTCTACCCAATTGGAAAAGCTAATCCTTTTGGAACCAAAGGGAGTTCGATGGTTTATGATTTAAAAAACATTTTAAAGAAAATAGTTTTGTACCATTTTAATTAAAAAAAGATTTTAGCTCTAAAGAAATCATGCAAGTTCAGTTAAAATTAGATTTTCATATATGCATGAGAATTTATATCCGATGAATGCATGAACATGCTAGTTATGTAAATGACATCCATTAAGCAGTAAAGACAAGGTTCTAAGGAAGGCACAACACCCCAAATAAAGTGAATAAATTAATACAAGGAAAACTAATAAATCAGGGGATCTCCCCTCCAGTCTTATGATATGGGTGGAGCACACGTTCCTCAAAGTCATACATCACATAGAATATAAAAAGACAAACAATTTGCACAATGAACAAATTTGAACAGACCAATAATGGAATAGCATAATAATAAAATAAATAACATTAAAAATAACAAATATAAGTAAAGGTTTGGAGTTGAAGCTATGAAAGGCTTAACGGTATATCCCTTTGAATAGGAATCAAACCTCCTGTTGTTCTCCCTTCTCACGATGGGTGTGGGTTGTTTTGATAATAATGAGGTGGTTATTGGTTTAGTAGCTAATTGATTTTAATTATTAAAAATAATTAATCGAAAAGGCTATTAATAAATTCTAAACTTGATTAATGAAAAATGATTTTGGATGTGTGTTGTACCTAAACAAATTTTAGGGTTTGTTAATTTTAATTAAGAAAATGATATTCATATAATTTCCTTAATCTAAATTAAAGGAATCAAAATGAATGATTGAAAAGAATGCCTTAGGCCTGAATTAAAGTACTTAAAATAATTATAAGATTGAAGGTAAAAAGCATAATATATCATATTTACCTTTTTACGTGGTTTGGGAACTTGAGGTTCTGACGATTTGATGAAGCCATAGTGGGTCTCCATTATATTCAGAGAGGACTGATTGAATGCCTAGATTATGCTAGGATAGACTGGATTGAATGCTGATTGTATGTAGTATCTGAAATTAGAGTGTTTGTAGTGTTTGTTGTCTGAAAATAATGTTTTGGGATTAGAAAGATATGAAATAGCATAAAAATGGTGTCTATAACTGTGTCTGGAGTGAGTTCAGTAAACTGAAAAAAAATGCATAAGAAGGACAGAACTCGAGCTTGTTCTTGAGGTTGAATTTATAGAGAAACAAATCAAAAAAACCCTAATTTAACTGGCATGTGCGTTACATGCTTCACGCATGTTTGTGAACCTTGAAGAATGTGTGAAGGGCTTGACACATGCGTTGAAGGCTTCACACATGCATGAAGGCATTTAAGCACGCGTCTGTCATTTTGGTCCTAGGTTTTTCTTGGGCCCAATTCAGTTTAGTCCAACTCAATTTTTTGGGTTTTCTAGGTCTGCTTGAAGTCCAATTTAAGCCCGGTCATATTTGTTAGGCTCGTGTTGACGGGAAGTAATGATGCCAAAATGCACACATTTGCATGCTCAAATAGGTCTATTAGAGAGAAAAGTATCAAAGAGTTCAAATATTGCTTCACCAGAAAGCCTAGTGATGTGGTTCAACTGTAACACAGGCAAGTGCTCGGGGTAGTATAAAGTAATATAACTAGTTAGTGCCAGTATCGTTCTCCCAAAGGATTGTATAGTTTCAATCACTTAAATTATTATCTAGCTCACAATAAATTTGGTTTGAATTAACTATTAAATATTCAAACTTAAATCTTAAATTAACTAATTGATAATTTAATGAAAAATAAACACAAGAATAAGATTCAATGAGAGAAACGTCTACCTAGATTTTGACTCGTATTTTACTAAATTGCATGGGTAATTAACAACTCAATGAAAACCTAAGGTAAACAACAAATGAATTTTCACAACAGATAGGTTTGAATCTTTCTCAAGCAAGCAAACCTCTAATCCCTAAGTAAAGGTTGGGAATCTCTTCTCATAACCTTTCAATTAAGAAAAGTGTTAAGAACATATGAAAACACTAAGGATCCATACTTCTATCTCTAACAAGCATAATAAACCTAATTGATTTTGAGTATTCTAAACCTAACTTTCTACCTCTAGTAAAGATTAGGCAACATTAATCATCCAGAAACATGCATTAAAGATGAAAAGTGTAAAAGTTTAAATCAAAACCAATCTTGAAGAAAACCCTAAATGTTCATTGAGCAAAATAGTTGGTTAATCCATACAAATATCAAATACTCATCTAATCTAGGTAGTTCAAGAGTATTTAGTTTATAATAGAAAGATTACAACAAAAAATAAAAGAGAAAGAGAAAAGAGTTAAGAAACCCATATGGATTCTTAACATCTATACCCAAACCCCAAATACCCTTTTTGAATCTTGAGTCGAAAATTCGATCTTAAAGTGTTAATCCTCTCCAAATCTTGCTTCTTAATGAGTTTTTCTCCAGAAATTGGCTCTCTTAGGGTTAGGAACCAAAATCCTTCAAAACTATCAAAAAGTCCCTTATTTCTATAACTTTCTAGCTTTTATTATACTGGAAAAATTGGGGTCATAAGCACTATTCATGGGCGTGAATACTGCCTGTGAATTTTTCCTTAAAAACCTTTAAGAAATAGTGAGTAGCAAGGTGGTCATGGGCACTTCTCACGCTTATGAATTCTGCCCGTGAGCCACTTCCTACCCACTAGACTAAAATTTCCCTTGCATACTGGGTCACGACCCCTTCTAACGCCCATGACCACTACCCATGAGTTGCTAGTTTCCTCATTTTTGCTCTATTTTAGCTCTGTCCGTGCTCTTTTTTGATGTTTTGCTCCATTTAGCTCAAGATCGATGTGTTTTTGTATCTCACTACGAGGGATGAGAGAGGGGGAGTCCTTTGCTCTAGATGTGCTAAGCATAAAACACTTGACACTTTTGTGATAAAAAAGAACCCAACTTGTTCAAGCAGTTCAATATCAACATAACATAAATACCACTTAGTATGTTAGCACTTAAAACATGAGAGTTAACGACTATGTGCTTAGTGTGTCGTGCATAAAACCAAAGCAAGACAAAGTGAAACTGGCATGTTTTAAAAGTTATAACAACATAAAAAGTGTTAAATGTCAAGTGAAATCATTCACTGAAGTCACTTTGGCATTTCATTAAACACTTACCATGCACAATATCAAGCAACCACAATAAACTAAAATCAACCCTTAAATCACTCTCAATTTGTTAAACAACAAGAATTCAAAGATTTTTATATAATTCAAACAATAATTTCTCAAGGATCATTAAGAAAAATTCAAATGAAAACCCTAAACTATATGCCTAAAGATAACAAATATTGATAGAAAATCAATGCAATTAAACTAAAATTAAAGGTGTAAACATAGCAATTAACATAAAACAAGAAACAGAAATGCAAAATTAAAAGCCTAACATGCAATTTCTAGCATAAAACCCTAAAACTTAAATAATCAATAATATTGCAAAAAAAAAATAAAAAGAACAAAGAAAAAGAGAAAAATCTTTGATGAATCTTGAAAGAAATGGAAGATTTACTTGAATCCTTAGTGTTTTTAAGTAATGAGAAAAAACTTTAAGAGTATTTGAGAGCTATAAAGTTTTAGAAATCATGAAAATGGGGTTTTGGGGGTGAAAAGATGCTTTAAAACTATTTAAAATTGGTACAGGCCCCACTATTTCTGGGAAAAATTGAGCTCACAGGCACTCCTCACACCGTTGAATAGTGGCCACCAGAAGTGCCTGTAACTAGACTTTGCAGGCAGTAGCTCACAAGTTGATCACAAGGTCTTTTCACTGCCATGAATACTGCTCGTGAAAAGACCCAAAAAATGCATTTTTCAGGGAGTAGCTCACTTGTGGCTCACGGGCAGTATTAATGCCCATGAATATTACCAGTGATTGCATAATGAGCTACTATTTTAATAGTTTACAGGTAAAAATTCAAACAGTTTTTCAAGTGAAAAATTTTCTAACATACCCCTTTTTTTTATACCATAATTTTTTAGCAATATCTGTGGTTCGAACCACTTATCATTTCACGACAGTTTAACCTCCAATTCCTTACAACAATCTCCATCCAAGCATATTATCTCTTTACTCATGAAAAATAATAAAATTAAAAATAAACTAACAAAAGCAAAGTGAAAATTTCATTGGTGGGTTGCCTCCCACCAAGCATTTCTTTGACGTCATCTTAGCTGGAAGTTAGGTGAGGTTTTCAAGTTTAGGGTTTAGGGTTTAGTTTATCACTAGTGGCCCATTAAAAACTCCATGGTACCCATATTTCTCAAAACCTAAACATGACATATCAAGTGTACCATGGAGTTTTATGTTCAAGTACTTTAAACATGACTCGAGCATATCTTTAGGAATCCATGCCTTATCTCATTACTTAAACTTTACCTCTTGCTTCTTTTTACTCTTCTTAGTCGCCTTCTTTTTAGCCCTAACCTTGGGCTTCATAACCTTGCCCTTAAAAAGTTCCTCCATCTCCATTTCCTTGCTCTCGGGTATTTCTTTTTCCTATTTTTATACACACTTAACAACAACATTATCAACCAATTTCAACTTTTCTTTGGAATCTCATTTTTTAACAAGTGAAATGTAAGAATTGATATGTTTAAAGGTGTGTGTGTGTGTGTGTATGAATTTTTGGGAGTTGGAAGATAATGCTTTCATCTCTAATTCTAAAGGTCATTTTTCCTTCATGCACATCAATGATGGCTCGGGATATGTCCAAGAAAGGCTTACTAATATGAGATAGTTATCCACACTATTTTCCATCTCCCCAACCACAAAATCCAATGGAAATACAAAATGGCCAACCTTGAAAAATACATCTTTAATGACCCCCTTAGGGTAGATAACAGACTTATCCACTAATTAAATGCTAAGATGTATGGTCTTGGGCTCACCTAAACCTAAAACCTTAAAAACCTTGTATGGCATTAGGCTTACACTAGCCCCAAGATCGGCTAATGATTTTTCAATATCTAAGCTACCTAAAGTACAAGGGATAGTGAAACTCCCTGGATCATTGAGCTTCTAGGGTAGCTTCATGAAGTTCATTGAATGCTCCTTCAAGAGTTCCACCATGGACACTTCCTCCAACTTACCCTTCTTAATAAGTAATTCCTTCAAGAACTTGGCATATGTAAAAGAGCTTCTACCAAAGGGATATTAATAAGTAATTGCTTAAAGAGGGAAAGAAACTTACCATAATCAGAGCTCGACTCAATTTTTCTAAGCCTTGTCGGGTAAGGCACCTAAGGCTTATACTCTAAAAGTGGAGATTTAAACCTTTAAACCACTCTCTCTTGAGCTTTCTTTTCTTCATCCTCTTCTTTACCCCTATTTTCTTGCTCAACTTCCTCTCTACTCTCACTCTCCACTTGGACCATCACCTTGGGGCTTTCCATCTCTTACAACCTTATTCTAATCCTAAGAGTGATAATTTTGAGTTCTGCCCATAGGTTAGTTTCATTGTTACTCTGGTCATGCAAGTACCTAAGATACAACACTAAGAATAATAGAAAATTAAACAAATAAGAAAATGAAAAGGATAAATCAATAGCTTTGATTTTTTTGCTAATGTTTATTGTATTAATCCACACATATCCCCGACAATGGCACCAAAAACATGATATGGTTCTGCCACAACACCCGCAAGTGTACGAGGTCGTACTAAGTAATATAACTAGTAAGTGCCAGTATCATTGTCCTAAAGGATTGCATAGGTTCAATCACCTAGACTATTGACTAGATCATAATAAATTTGGTTTGAATTAATGATTAAATATTTAAACTTAAAGATTTAATTAACTAATTGATAATTTAACAAAAAAATAAACACAGGATTAATATTTAATGAGAAAAATGTCTACTAAGATTTCGACTTGTATTTGACTAAATTGCATGGTTAATCAACAACTCAAAGAAAATCTAAGGCAACCTACAAGTGAGTTTTCACAGCAAATAGGTTTGAATCTTTCTCAAGTAAGCAAACCCCTAATACCTAAGTAAAGGTTGGAAATCTCTTCTCACAACCTTTCAATTAAGAAAAGCATTAAGAACATGTGAAATACACATATACTCTAAGCATCCATTCTTCTATCTCTAGCAATCATAGCAAATCTAATTGATTATAAGTGTTCTAAACCTAACTTTATATATCTAGCAAATATTAGGCAACATTAATCATCCACAAACACGCATTGATGATGAAAAGTACAAAAGTTTAAATCAAAATAAATACTTGAAGAAAACCTTAAATGTTCATTGAGCAAAATAGTTGGTTAATCCATACAAATGTCAAATACTCATCTAATCTAGGTAGAATAGGAGTATTTAGTTCATAATAAAAAGATTATAATAAAAAAATAAAAGAGAATGAGAAAAGAGTTAAGAAATCCATATGGATTCCTAACATCTATACCCAAACCCTAAACACCCTTGTTGAATTTTGAGTTGAAAATCCTATCTTGAAGTGTTAATCCTCTACAGATCTTACTTCTTGATGAGTTTTTCTCAAGAAATTAGTTCTCCTAAGGTTAGTAACCAAAAACCTTCAAAACTGTCAAAAAGTTCCTACTTTCTACAACTTTATAGATTTTATAGTACTGGAAAAATTGAGGTCACGGGTACTATTCCTTGGCGTGAATATTGGCTGTGAGTTTTGCCTTGAAAAACCCTTGAGAAATAGTGAGTAGCAAGGTGGTCACTGGCACTTCTCATGCCCGTAAATACTGCCCATGAGCCACTTCCTACTCACTAGACTAAAATTGACCTTCCAACTGGGTCACGGGCACTTCTCACGCCTGTGAGTTGCTAGTTTCCTCATTTTTCTTTGTATTAGCTCCGTTTGTGATCTTTTATGATGTTTTGCTCCATTTAGCTCAGGATTGATGTTCAGGCATATTAAATTTTAAAACACACTAAAACAAATAAATCAAATGCAATTGGACTAGGATAATGGCAAATAAACAAAGAAAAAACTAGATATATTTGGCCATTATCACTCAGTTTCGATCCAAGCATCACCGTTCATGAGATCCCAACTTATCTAAATTACAAGCCTATCAAATAGAAGCTCAGGTCCACAAAAGCTAAATGGTAACTCCTAATCAAAGAGGAGGTTTCCAAAAAACTACCACCACATAATTTCATCAAGCTAATCAGCCATACATCCTGGCTGGCATTAACTACTTCATAAAGTGGGTAAAAGCTGTACTTTCCCCAAGTCCTTAACTCAGAAAAAGGATGCACAACTCATTAAGATAAACATCATCATAAAATATGGCGTTCCTTCCAAAGCCATCATAGACAATGGCCCTAACTTCTAAAAGAGATACCCACCTTCAATATCATAAGTATTTTCCTTAAAAACCAAAAGAGCTGCCAACGAGGCTCAAAAGAAAAAATTAATCACAAAAGTTGGGACCTCCACTTGCCAAATGCTCTCCTTGGGTATAGAACTACATCAGCCACCAAAGCAATACCCTACTCACTAAAATGGAAGAATCCTACCCATTAGAAGCTTAATCTACCCGAGTTCTCCAAGAAATCCAAATCCATGAAACTAACTGGCAACATGCCTACTTTAACTAACTCAACCTCCTCATGGAAGCCCTTCATTGAGCTCAAAATTATCAATTCAACTTTGTAAGAAACTTCAATAAAAGGGTTAGAGATAGAAGCCTACACACAAGTGACCTAGTGCTTAAAGAAATTAGACAATCCATACTGGATCCAAGAGGAAAATTCAGAATTTCCTAGAGTAGTCCATTCATCACCAAGAAAATCATGACTGGTGGAGATGTCATCTTGATAAAAATCTTCAATAATGAGTTCAATTTTCCAACCAATCTGGATTAGCTCAAGTGATATACTATTTGAGCATTACATTTACATCATCATCATCATCATTTTTTTGTAACAAGAACTACGCGAACCTTATTCTTCAAAATCATAAATTGTAATATGAATTCAAGTTTTCAAAATCAATGTAAAGGAGATATGTAGGTAACCCTTATTAGGTATGATCCAAAGTATATGATAAAACTTAATGTCTCACATTTCTTCTCATTTGGGTTCTTTAACAAGCATACAGAAATAAATGAATAACAAAGAGTAAATAAAAAAAAATGAAACTTGCTAAGTTGAAAACCTAAGTGGGTAGCTTAGGCAAAAATTAGGGAAAACCTACTAGACTGAAAATCGAAAAGGCAGTCTAGGTAACAATTAAGGTAGCTCGCTAAGTTAAAAACCTGAAAGGGTGGCTCAAGCAAAAATTAGATCTTTTAATTAAAATAATGCATTTTATTAAACACTTATTCACCTTTTGGAATAGGAACAGGGAACATTGAAACTCAAATACATCTTTCTTTTAAAAGGACATCCCTAATGGACTTCCCAAAAAAAAATTGACAAGTTACTCACTCTTCATCCTTCAAGTATGTCTTAGACATAACAATTCCCCAAGGGAACAAATCTCATCCCTAGATGATCTCTCAAGCATATTTCCCCAATGGATCTAAAAATATCTCTTTAGTGAGAATCAAATATAACTAAACCTCCAAAGGAGTCATCCAATAACTATTCCCCAAGTAGAGTAAATTAATGTAGAGTCGGTACTAGATCCCTAATGGAGCAACAACTACTATCAAAGTTAAACAACTTCTTAGCCCAAAACTAGCTCTACTAAAGACTTCTCTTTATCCATCTAGGTATCAGCCAAACTAGTTTCATAATTCCCTTTGCCATTCAACCATTCAAGCAAAAGCATTAACCTTCTATCAAATTTCTAAAATAAGCATCATTTCCTAACCCTTGAATCTCATAGCTATGGTACACAAGTTCATCATATCACCTTCTGTGTCACTCAAATCTAAAAAGCCTTCTCAATAAGTTGAAGCAACTAATTGACAAAGCCTTTCCAAACCTCAGGCTTTAAAGTAACATATCCATCAAAATCAATACTGAGTCTGAACACATGTTCCAACGAGTCCCAATCACTCAAAAGTACCTAATCAACCTTTGCAACCTGAAGCACCACCAAACCCTGTATTGCTCGAGGTTGATTCTCTTAACCATGTTTAGGTTGTTTCATAATCATGCATCGTGTGGCTGAAGTATGGTTCTACTTATGGGGGTAACTCACGGAATACTTCATTTCACAAAAAATAACTTTTCATGCAACACAATTTCATACAAATGTTAAGGTTTTGCAAAGTTTTGACAAAATAAAGACCCATAGGTCATACTCATCATGCATCTCCCTCCAATTACTGGCATCATCCAACACATATCTGGGGGTATCCTCTCAAAGGAGTTTTAACCCTAATGCAAAGGTATAACAACTATTGTTCGAAGCTCAGAATTTAGTGAGGTTAAAGTCTCATATGATACAACTTCAACATGCCCATAAGTTTATATGGCTTTATCATCAATATTTGTATAAGAATTACAAAGTTTGGCATCCCTAACTTGGCATAATGTGAGCCTAAAAGCTGACATGGCATAAGCTTAGAATCTGACATGGCGACAAATCCAAAATCTGACATGGTGTCACCATAAGCATAGAAGCTCATATAGCATTATCACAAGACCATAAATTGATATGGCATCACCATAAGCCTAGAATTTGACATGGCTCTTGTGGGTTCATTATCATCAACATCACCTTATGCTCGAAGCTAATTTAGATGAGGAGGTAGTTGTGAACCTTTAATTTTGCACTTCCAGAATCATCATCATTAAAATCCTAATTTTGCATGGAAAATTTTACAAAGAGAAAGCCCTAATTTTTACACCATTAGATCTAGCCAGTTGATACGAGTCCAACAGTTCAAACTGCGTTCAAATCGGACTCGAAACGAGCTCGAAATTACGAAAATACCAAAACTGGGCCAAACCGAACCGAACCAAACCTGACTAACCCAAATGCATGAGTAAGGTCCCAAACGTATACATTTGACCCAAAACGTGCCTTTTGGTCTAGACACAAAAGTTTCAATTTCCTGATTTTCCTGACATGATTTTCTATAAATTCAACCCTCCGAGTCAGTTTTTGAGACCTATTTTTTCCCCTATTTAGACTATTTCCATAAGCATTTTTACGTATGCTCAAACTCCTAAATCATATAGAATCAAATCAAAACACCAAGAATTCCACCATAAACACTCATTTTTGGCGATCCTTATCAGAATCCATTAGTCACACTCTAGACAGTCCACTTTTTAAAAGTTTGATTCCTATCATATTTCAGACAATCTTCTCCAAACACAACGGAGATGCGTTCCGGATTTCTCAATCCATCTGATCCTTTGATTTTGAAGTCACGTAAGCCATAGGTAAACACGGTACAATATTTCTTATCTTTTCATTTTGAAGAAGCTCGTTATCTGTATAAGGCATTTTCATGACATCAAACTTCATTTTTCTAAAATGAATCAAATTAAATCCCTAAAATTGACTAAGTAATTCACATTAATCAAAATCAATTTTAATCAAAAACTAAATTGATTAAAAGCCTTTTTGATTAATTCTTTTATTAATAAAATAAATTAGCTTTTGAACTAACCAAATCACTAACCCACTACTTTCAGAATAACTCCAACCTTTGCGAGAAGGGAGAACTACATGGTATTTGATTCCCATTCAATGAGATATGCCGGTAAGCATGCTTATGAGGCTTAAACTCTAAAATCTATTTTTCTTTACTTTTTCCTTTTATTATTACTGTTATTATTATTTGTTCCATTTTTGTATTGTTGCCATGGTTGTCATTATTCATTGTTATTTCAATTCAGGATTATAATTAATTTAGGGAATGTGTGCCTCTCATAGATCCTTATGGATTGGAGAAGGATCCACTGTGTGTGTTTAGATTTTAAATGTAATTGTTTATCACTTTTTTTGAGGGATATATGCCTTCCCTAGACCCCTATTTACTTTTCTCCTTATCATTTTCATTTAATTCTGGCATGTATATTATTAATCTGTCCATGCATCATATTTGCCATGTTTAATTGTTCATCCATCATGAAGTATGCCATGCATATATGAAATCATTTTTAACCGAAATCATGCATGATTTGTTAAGCCAAAACTATTTAGAACTGAAAAAAAAAATCATTTTCTAAACATTTTTATTGAATCACGAATCCCCAAACCCAACTATGGTTCGAGGGCTAGCCTTTTCAAAATAATTGGGTAAAACAATTTTCTAAATGGAGTTTAAATTGGTTTCTTAATCATATAAGGAAAATACCTTTTTTTTTAATGATTAAGTAGCAACTCAAACACATCACATGTGCACACCAACAAACACATATGGAGTGTTTAAATGTGGGACTTGCCCATAACAGCGACGCTATGCGCAATCTGACCCCACATGGTCGGTTTCCTCGAGCCATAAACTCAGAGATGTGCTGGGAAATCCAATGGGTTCGGACGGGGCCTCATAATAGTTAGAATAATTCTTGAAAGATATATATGCAGATGATGATGATTTGAAGATGAGAGATAGGTTGTTCAAATGGTTAGCACGTTCATGAGATTATTCTTGTTGCATTAATCGAGGGATTAAATAATGGGATAACATAAATTGAATTTGCTTATAATAGTGTCGTTCATAGTTCACCAAGTAGATCACCATTTCTATTATTTATATGAAATTTCTTAATCATACTTTAGATTTAGTGAAGTTATCTAAGGTGCATGGTCTAAGTTTCTCAGCTAAAAACTTAACGGATCAAATTCACTTTATTCAAGAGAATGTCAAATCAAAACATCAACAATCTAAGATGACGATTGATAGGCATCAAAAACTCAAGGTATTAAAGTATTTCAAGTATATATTTATTTGGAATAGGAGATTTCAAGTTCAAATTATAAACTCAAGGTTAAGTTTTCTTGAAGTAGAGGTGAATGATACAATGTGCATCAACATCAAATAACCACTTGTCATAAGACCTAAACGGTTATATAAGTTAGATAAGTTAAAGTTAGATGATCATATAGCACACCTTTACACAACCATTAGACATGTCCTTCCCAGTGTCCCACCGCAGTTAGACCTAGCCAGAAATTGAACCTGCAAATTTTTAGAACTAAACAACCGTTAAAACTTTGTACATCCATCATATATGATGGTTCAAAATACTATTTAAGTGTTTAATTTGGTTATTTATTGATTAGTTAGAATATTTTTTAGTTGTTTTTAGGAAAAATACATTAAAAAGTCCCTAAACTTTGGTGTTTTCTTGTATTGAGATTTTGACCTTTGATTGTCTGTATTGAACCCTTTAACAAATACTTTATATTTTATTGAGCCTTTTATCATCTATTTTATGTTTTATTAAACCTTTTATAAAATATTTTATATTTTATTGAGCCCCCTAAACTTTTATTGTGTTTTGTTATCCTCCATATTTTGATGATTCCAAAATCGATAGTTTAGTTATTCAGTGAGTTGCAATTATTTGTCAAAATTGTGTTTTCGTGATTGAATGAGCAATCAATGAGCATTTGGTGCATGTTTATGTTTCTAGAACCCATATTATATGTTTAAACACTTTGAATGGACTAATAGTCATTTTTGAAACAAAGTGTTTTGAAAAAGTGTATAAATGGTTAGATACGTCCATATAGAATACATCCATACACTCTTATGGTACCTAGCTTACACCTGTATAGAGCCACTTCTATATGATCTGTATGCTAATATAGGATGTTTGGGAATTTAGGGTAAATTATGATACGCCCATATTAACAGGGGACGATACACCCATATCCCTTCTAACAACTATTTAATTCAAACTCAACTACCAGATATGCCTATATGGCCTAAGACCCATATACTCGTATGGTACCTATTAGAATACATTGCCAACTATAATTTTTGAACATTAGAGACATATTTTTAGATCCAATATGAGTAAAGTATAAAAGATAACACCAAAAACAAAGTGAAGAAGATTCAAGAACCATTCTATTGCAATTGAATACACTTGTTCTTGAGTTTTTAGCTCTCAAAGCTTATTCTCTCTTATTTTCTAAAACATTTAGTTCTTCATTGAAAACCCTTAAGCTTAAGAAAACTTTAGTTATGATTCTTCTTTGAAAATTCTTAACCTAGCACTTGTAATCAAGTCCTTTGACTTGAACTCTTTGTAAATCCTAAAACACTTGTATTTAAAGTTGAAGACTCTATTATAATGATTGAGCAAAATCTCAAAGAACTAGAAGATTGGAGGCTCGGTTGATAGTGGAACCTTAATCGGTTGATTGAGAAAGTGGACGTAGGAGAAGGAGTATCCGAATCACCATAAAAACTGAGCAATCTCTTCTCACTTTCTCTTATTTACTATTATTATTATATTGCTCTATTTTTCATTTGTTATTAGTGGTTTAAAACTATTCTTTTTCATATATTTATATTTCTTTGATATATATCATTATGTTATCACTTGTTTTTACTTGGAAACAATTTTAAAGGTTTAAAATTGGGAACTTTGTTTGAAAAATCTAAGAATAGTTTCAAAACACCAATTCACCAACCCCCCCTCCTCTTGGTGTCATTTTTGGGACAACAATTGATATTAGAGCCAAGCTTTCATTTCTTACTAAAATCTTACGATTTAGAAAGCTAATGATCAACAATGGCAGGTATTGGTGATTCTACATGTATACCATTCTAAGAGGGTCATTGCTCAATGAGACCACCTCTATTTTATGGTTCCAACTACAACTAATGGAAGGTCCATATGAGGTTTCATATTCCATCACAAGGATGTGATCTTTGGGATATAGTGGAGAATAGTCCTTACATTCCAAGATATCCCAGCATAAGAAATGTTCTTAGACTGGAAGAATACTCCGATGAAGATAAGAAAAGACTTTAAAGAAATGATAAGGTAATTGATCTCATCTTTTGCGCTCCCAATGAAACGGAGTTCAACTGGGTATCGGCTTGTGAATCGACTAAAGAAATATGGGACATTATTACAGATACTCATGATAAAGCTCATAATGCTCTCTGCTAGCTATGAAAACTTCAAATTTATGGATAATGAAAGAATTTTAAGTATGTATACAAGGTTCACTACTATAGTGAATGAGCTTAAAGGTCTTGGAAGAACTTTCAACAATAAAGACATGCTATTGAGACATTATCAGATTTTAAAGACATGAACTTGGAGAATCTTATTCGTACTCTCCTAACACATGAAATGAAGCTCAAATTAAGAATGGAGCTTAGAGGTACTCCTAGTGCCCCTACTAAAAAAGAGAAACCTCTTACACTTAAGGTGACTTATATGGAGAAGCATTTTATAAAGGAAGCTCTAAGTGAAGAGAGTGATGATGATGAAATAGTTTTCTTGTGAAGAAATTGAAGAAATATTTATCAAAGGGCGATTTCAAGAAAAATGATTCACTTTTATTAAAGGACAAGGATAAGGACAAGGGTAATGAAGTTGTTTATTATGAATGAAAAACACTCGGGCATATTAGACATGATTGTTATGTCTACAAGGCCAAGAAAGGTAAGGAGGAGAAGAGTTCACACAAGAGCAAAGACAAAACTTATGTCACTTGAAGTGGAAGCGTTGATTCTAGTAATGATGACTCGTCCAATGGAGAAGAAGAGGCTAACTTATGTTTATTAGCACAAGATGATTGCATGGAGCAAGATGATTAAGTAATCTCTAAAACCTATTCTTTGATGAACTTCAAAATTCATTTGATGAACTTATGATGGAATATGTTTCTATCATAAAGGAAAATAAAGTTTTGAAAAAGGATTTTCTTAAAGTAAAATGTGGGCATGAGAAGGGCGAAAGCTCTAAATCTTTTGAGTTTCAAAAATAAAAACTCATGACCCAACTAAGTGATTTGCAAAGTGCATTTGATTACCTTAAGAAATAGAAAATCAAGGTAGAACTAGAATTGAAAGACTTCAAAGAGCTTCTAAAGAAGTTCTCTAGTGGGAGCAACATTCTAGATGAAATCTTAATGTCTCAAAGAGGTGTGTATGACAAAACGAGCATTGGTTACAATGTTGAGGAAAAAGAGAAAGTTTGAAATACATTTTTCATTAATAAAGTGCATATTAAGTGTAATTATTGCCAATTTTATGGTCATACACTAAGGACTTGTCCTATAAGGCTTAAGAGGCCATATACCATTAGAAAGGTATAGATTCCTAAGGGTTCCCAGGATATCCCTAAGAATTCCAATAACATTTATAAGGGTAAAAGGGTTCTAAATAGAATTACCAAGAATGGATCCAAAACAAAATAGGTATCATCAAAGAGTTGGGTTTTTGTGCTTTTGTAGGCTATCATCAAATCCAAGCAAGAAAAATGGGTGATTGATAGTGGTTGTTCCAAGAAAATGTCCAATGATAAATTTTTTTTTTATCAAACTAGAAGAGAAATATGGAGGCAATGTAAGCTTTGATGACAACTCCAAATGTAAAATTTGTAGAGTTGGCACGATAGGTAATGATGACTTTACTATTGCCAAAGTTTTTTTTGTACATAATTTTAA
>CAOJBK010757648.1:0-18542 GCA_948294925.1 Codiaeum variegatum | reverse complement strand
TCAATCTCACTCACTGTGAGTTATTGATTGACAATTGCTTGAAAAGGTTTTTAAAACTTTAAAATTTGATAAACTTGTTTTATAATCCAAAAGAATTTCTAAACACCAATTCACCCCCCTCCCCCTATCCCCTTTTAGTGTCCATATTTGGGACAATAATTGGTATCAGAGCCTTGCTTTCATGTTTGTTAAATCTTGCGATTTAGAAAGCTAACAATTGAATATGACAAGTGTTAGTGATTCTACAAAGACACATTTCCAAGAGGGACATTGTTCCACTAGACCTCTACTATTAATCAACACAAATTACAATCATTGGAAAGTTCATATGCTATTCCACGTTCTCTCTCAAGGGTACGATTTATGGGAAATCATAGAGAAGGGTCTTTATGTTCCTAAAGGTAATGATGGGCAATTGATTGAACCTAAGGATTAGACTGAAGCTATCAAGAGAAAGGTTTAAAGAAATGGCAAGGCCATCGATATTCTCTTTTGTGCTCTTGATGAGATGGAATTCAACTGAGTTTCTTTTTGCAATATAACCAAGGAGATATGGGACATTCTAAGAGATACACATAAGGGCACAAGCAAAGTGAAGTCCTCAAAGCTCATAATGCTCTCCACTAACTCTGAAAACTTTAAAGTTATGGAGAATGAGAGCATTGCTAGTATGTACACAAGATTTACAACTATAGTGAATGAGCTTGAAGGCCCTGTGAGGACCTTCAACAACAAAGACATGGTGGTCAAGATAATTCAATGTCTTCTAGCCGAGTTTGACTCTAAAGTAGATGCTATTGAGACATCATCAGACTTTGATGACTTGACCTTTGAAAATCTCATTGGCATTCTCCTAACACATGAGATGAAGCTCAAATCAAAAACAAATCTTAGAGGCACTCCAAGTGCTTCCACCAAAAAGGAGAAGCCTCTTGCACTCAAAGTCACATATAAGGAGAAGCATTCCAAGAAGGAATCCACTAGTGATGAGAGTGAATATGATGATGAGATTGCATTACTTGCCATGAAAGTCAAGAAATACCTATCTAAAGGCAAGTTCAAGAAGAAAGAGTCAATGCAGGATAAAGACAAGAGCAATGACATAGTTTGCTATGAATGCAAGAAGCCCGGTCATATTAGGCAAGATTGCTACATCTACAAGGCCAAGAAGGGCAAGGAAATGAAGAGTAACTATAAGAGCAAAGACAAAACATATGTGGCTTAGAGTGGAAGTGATGACTTTAGTGGTGATGAGCAATCGATAAAGATGAGAAGGCCAACTTGTGTTTGATGGCACAAGAGGATAACATTGAAGAGGATGATGAGGTAACTCCCCAAACCTATTCTTTTGATGAGTTACAAAATGATTTTAATGAACTTATGTCCGATTATATTTTGGTTGTGAAAGAAAAAAAAATTTTGAAAAAGGATTTGCAAAAATTGAAAATTAAGCATGAGAAGATAAATAACTCTAATTCTTTTAAAATTGAGAAACAAAAACTCATGACTCAACTAAATGATTTAAAAAATACTTTTGATAGCCTCAATGAAGAGAAAATCAAGATAGAATTAGAACTAGAAGACTCCAAGGGACTTCTAAAGAAGTTCTCTAATGGGAGCAAGATTTTAGATGAAATCTTAATGTCTCAGAGAGTTATGTATGACAAAGCCGACATTGGTTACAATGTTGAGCAAAATGAGAAAATTTGCAATAATTTTTTCACTAAAAAGAATGTTTTAGATAAGGAGTATGTAAAATGCAACTATTGCAAGTTCCATAGTCATACACCAAAATCATGTTCTATTAGGCTTAGGAGACCATATACTATTAAAAAGATATGGATTCCTAAGGGTTCCAAGGATATCCCTAAGAATGTTAAGGAAATCCTTAAGAATGCAAACTATATTTCTAAGGGTAAATGGGTTCCTAATGAGACTAACGAGATTGGACCCAAGACAACATGGGTACCATCAAAGGGTTGAGTTATTATACTTTTATAGGCTATCATCAAATCCAAGTAAGAGAAATGGGTAATTGATAACGGATGTTCAAAGAACATGACCGGTGACAAAAAGAAATTCCTCAAGCTTGATGAGAAAGAATGAGGAAATGTGAGCTTTGGTGACAACTCAAAAGGTAAAATTTATAGAGTTGGCACAATAGGTAATGATGATTTCATTATTTCAAAAGTGTCATTTGTGCATAACTTAAAGCATAATTTACTTAGTGTTAGTAAATTGGGTGACAAGGGTTATAGAGTCTCATTTGATTCACGCATTTGTGAGGTCATAAACATTAAAACCAACATGATTGCATTTATTGGTTATTGCAAGAGCAATGTGTATATGGTGGACTTGAGTAATCAAGAAAACAAAAATCTTTGCTTATTTTCCTCAAAGGATGAGGATCCTACTTTGTGGCATAGGGTACTAGGCCATGCAAGTATGGATATTCTATCCAATCTTTCAAGAAAGGATTTAGTAAAAGGTTTGCCCAAAATTATTTTAAAAAATGAAAGTGTTTGTGATGCATGTGCTAAGGGCCTAAAAATGTGATTTCAACTTCTAGACCTTTACAACTCTTACATCTTGATTTGTTTGGTCTAACTAGAACATCTAACCTTGGTAGTAAGCATTATTGCTTGGTCATTGTTGATGATTTTTCACATTTTAATGGGTTTTATTTCTTACTCATAAAAGTGGTTCTTTTGGTGCATTCATGCCATTAGCAAACTCTTTGCAAAATAATAATAAAAAAGGTTATTTCATTACATGCATAAGAAGTGATCATGGAACCGAATTTGAAAATTCCAAATTTGAAAAATATTGCATTGAGCATAACTTTTCTGCACCTAGGAATTCTCAACAAAATGGTGTTGTTGAGAGGAGAAATAGATCATTAATAGAAATGGCTTGGACCATGCTTTATGAAAATGATTTGCCTAGATATTTTTGGGCCTAAGTCGTGAACACTTCTTGATATATTATTAATAGGGCTATCATTAGACCCATACTAAAAAAGACACCTTATGAGTTATGGAGAGGTAAAAAGCCCAATATATCATATTTCCATGCATTTGGTTATAAGTGTTATGTGCATAATAGTGGCAAAGATAACTTGGGAAAATTTGAAGCTAAATTGAATAAAGCATTTTTCCTTGGTTATTCTAGTCATTCTAAGGCTTATAGGGTCTTCAATAAGAGGACAATCTTAGTTGAAGAATCCATTCATGTTATTTTTGATGAATTTTCTTCTAAGTGTGTAGGTAGAAATGATGACCATGTAGAAGCAATTGAAGATATGATGGATGACCTAACCTTAGAAGAGGAGAGTAATGAGCAACCAAAGTCAAGTGAAGAGTTAATGGTGCAAAAAGATGTGGTGCCTATAGTTGATGAAAGGGAGACTCAACATCCAAGGGTGAGGAACGAAGTCAAAGAGACACAAATCATTAGTGATCCTACCCAAGGAGTGAGGATAAGATCATAAGTCCACAACACATGCAAATATATGACGTTCTTATAATTGGTGGAACCCAAAAGCACAGAAGAAGTTATTAATGATGAGCATTGGACATTAGCTATGTAAGAGGAGCTCAATCAATTTGAGAGGAGCCAAGTGTGGACACTAGTGCCAAGACCAAAGCATCATACTGTCATTGGTACCAAATGGGTCCTTTGTAATAAATTTGATGAGTCTGGAAATGTGGTAAGGAACAAAGCTCGTTTGGTAGCTAAGGGCTATTCACAAGAAGAAGGTATTGATTTCGATGAAACTTATGCTCCCATAGCTAGGTTAGAAGCAATTATGATGTTACTTGCCTTTGCATGCTTTAATAACTTGAAACTTTTTCAAATGGATGTCAAAAGTGCCTTTTTAAATGGTTTTATAAAAGAGAAAGTTTATGTTGAACAACCTTCCAGTTTTGAAGGTTTCAAATTTCCAAACCATGTTTTCAAACTCAAAAAAGCTTTATATGGTTTAAAATAAGCTCTTAGAGCTTGGTATGAGAGGTTGAGCAACTTTTTGATTGAAAATGGTTTTTCTAAAGGTAATGTTGGCACAACTCGTTTCATTAAAACCAAGGGCAAGACATACTAATTATTCAAATCTATGTTGATGATATTATATTTGGTGCTACTAACGAATTATTTTGTGAGAAGTTTTCTAAGTCTATGCAAGGTGAATTCGAAATGAGCATGATGGGAGAACTTAACTTTTTATAGGGATTGAAAATTAAGCAATTGGAGTATGGCACCTTGATCCATCAAACAAAGTATGCCAAGGAGCTATTAAAGAAGTTTGATATGGATGAGGCAAAACCATACAACACTTCTATGAGCACAACGGTCAAGATGGATGTGGATGCCAAAGGTAATTCCATAGAATCTAAACTTTATAGGAGCATGATAGGATCATTGCTTTACTTGACTGCATCTAGATCGAACATATTACATAGTGTTTGCATGTGTGCTAGATTCTAATCGAACCTTAAAGAATCCCATCTAGGATGTGTCAAACGAATCCTAAGGTACCTAGTGAATAAACCAAACCTTAGTTTATGGTATCCAAAAGGTCTATCTTTAGATTTGATTAGCTATTCAGATGTAGACTTTGGTGGATGTAAGCTCGATAGGAAGAGCACTAGTGGTACTTGTCAATTCTTAGGAGGCATGCTAGTATCATGGTTTTCTAAAAAGCAAAATTTGGTTGCATTATTAACCATGGAAGCGGAGTATGTGGCAGCCGTGTGTTGTTGCACTCAACTTATTTGGATGAAAATGCAACTTGAGGATTATGGCATGGCATGGCATTGCATTACATACCTATTAAATGTGACAACACAAGTGCTATAAACTTGTCCAAGAACCCCATTCATCATTCTAGGACTAAGCATATAGACATAAGACATCATTTCCTTAGAGACAATGCATTAAAATGACATATTGCATTGGAGTTTGTTGACACCAAGTTCCAACTCGTGAATATCTTCACCAAATGGCTTGATAAGGAAGCATTTTATTATATTCAGAGGGAACTAGGCATGATTGATGCCTCATAAGTATAATATGACCTTAAACATCTTTATTTGGTGAGTTTTAATGTATATATTTTGATGAACATGTGTTTCTTTGTTGGTATGATGTGTTTGTGTGTATTGCATGATTGTTGTGTTGTGATATGAGTGAACTTAAAATGGGATTTGGTTCAATTTAATGAATCATTTCACTTTAAGGTCATTTATAGATTGATTTTTATGCCATAAATGAGTATAAGTATAAACATATCATATGTGCCATAAAACCTTTTGAAAAATCTCAAAAATCTTAGTTTTCAAAATTCTATAGTGCATACATCCGTATAGCCCCTGTTTATATGACCGTATCCAATTGGCTCAAATTTTCCAAAACATTATGAACTGGGATATGCCCCTATAGAATGCCCTTTATATGATCGTATCCAGTCGCGATACTGGCAGTATAAAAGGCTTTCTAACTCATTTTTATTCATTTTAAAATCCTTATTTTCAGCAACATTGAATAGTTTTTGTGTATTTTAAACAATATTTCATCATTAATTTCTTGTTCTTCACATCAAGTTACCCTTTTAAACCCTAATTTCTTCTATTTCCCCCAAATCTCTCTATAAACTCTAAACCCCCAAATCTTCCACTTATTCTTTAAATTTGCTCATTCACTCAAGATGCTAAGAACACGAGGTGATAGTAGTGCTACTAAGAGAGGTAGAATTGATCCTAATGTAGCTGGTACTTCAAGAGGAACCGATACTTGTCATACAAGGCAAGAAAGAGATGCTCCATCGATTGATCCACCAAGAAATCCTCAGGTAAGTCTCTTCCCTAACAATCTTGGACTTATTTTTGATGACATAGAGACTAGCAATAGATGTGGCACAATGATGAAATGAGGGATACCCATTGCATGTATTCCCTTGGATTTAATGAGTCATACTAAATTAGGTGTAGAGAAATACCTAAGGAACTTTTTTACTCCCTTGTTTCCAACCTGGCAGTGTCCTATTGCCTCTCAAGAGGTTTACCAAAACCTAACCCTAGAATTTTTCTCTACACTGAAATTTGATGACAATGAGATGGATATGAACTATGGGTTTAGGTATAAGATTAGAGGCACAAGGTACCACACCTTGGCTCGTGAGTTGGGTAGATACTTAGGTATACATGGTGATAAGGGAGTGATTGGGATGCTTTATGGTTGGAAGGGGAATGCAACTTGGAAGGAATTGACCAATGGTTTAGAGTTTCCAGTTAAGCACAATGTAAAGGCATCGAAAATCACTAGTGTACGATATATGATGGCACACAAAATCATTGTGTTCGCCCTTTTGACAAAGAAGAACCATAGCAAGATTTCACGTATTGAAATCTTTCTCCATGAGTGCTTGATGAGCAACACTAAGATTAATGGTGCTAGGTTTCTGATGTGCTGAAAGCGACACTAGGGGTTTTAAAATTTATAAATGCTCAATGACTAATTCTACCCTGGCTCTAGGCAAGTGCACCTATTGTTTGGGTAGTATAGTAGTAACGAGGTCGATCCACAGGGACACCGACGTAAGTACCAACTCAAACTTAAATCATTGTCTAGTTCATAAATAATCACTAACCAAGAACTAAAAATTAAAATCCTAATTGCTGACTAATTCCTAAAAGGATAAATTCAAGAACTTGCGAGACTAAGGATGAACAAATATGAAATAGAGCATCTACCTAGACTTCGACTCGTATTTGATTATATTGAATGGATAACTAACAAGTCAATGAAAATTCAAGGCAATTAATAAGTGGATTTTCACACAAAAAGTAAGTTCAAATCTTTCTCAATTAATTAAACCCCTAATTTCTAAGTAATAGGAAGGGAATTTCTTCTCAATCTTATTCAATTAGAAACAACAAGAAGAACAAGTGAAATTAAGCATTATCCTAGGAGTTCATACTTCCATCTCTAGCAAGCATAGCAAACTAATTGATTTTAAGTGTCTCAAAACCTAACTTTCTATCTCTAGCTAAGAATAAGCAACATCACTCATCCACAAGCATGCAATTGAAGATGAAAAGTGCAACAATATAAATCAAAATCAATACTTGAATAAATTCCTAAATATTCATTGAGAAAAATAGTCAATCAATCCATACAAACATCAAATACTCATCTAATCTAGGTAGATTAGACTAATTCAGTTCATAATAGCAAGAAAAGAATAAGAAATTAACAAGGAAAGAAAATAAACTAAAAAGCTCTTGATGAACCCTAGCTTAATCCTTGAATTCCAATGATAATCTTGCTTAATCTTGCATCTAATTGTATTTTTCCACCTCTAATTCACTCCTAGATCTATAAGCTCTTGGTTTTAGCGGCTCTCTAGATTTTTAGATGAACCCTAGATCTAAAAACTCAAGACAAAATATTTTTTTCTACAAAATTCATTCTATTTATAAGTGCAGAGGGCAGTCATGGGCGACTCTCATGGCCCATACCGGTGCCCGTGATAGCCTTCTATTCAATTTTTCTTTGGATTTGAGAGGTAATAAGCTCTCATGGTCCCTATCATGGCGTATGACGGGGACCGTGAGAAGCTACTGCTTCCTGCGCCCTCCTTCCAATTTTCTCCTACGGCCAAAATCAGACATCTGATTTTTGTATAAATTTTGGGTATCTATATGAAAGAATTAGACTTTATGGTTTTCTTAAAAGTTGTATATAGTTATCTTATCTTTCCAATGATACCTGAATCACCTCAATTGGAGATTTTTATCTTGAGTTATGCTTAAAATACCGAGATAGTTTCAAACTAGTTAGATTTTCTAGAATCGACAGTGAGCTCTCAAGGCCCCTGCCACGACTCGTGATGGGGATTGTGAGAAGTTATTATTTCTCCATTTTCTCATCATTTCTCATGGTTTGGCCCACAAGCTATGAGCCATACTATGGGGCATCCCTGAGACTTAATTTTTTTACTCCATTTTGGTCCATTTTCTTTTTCTTTCGAGCCCGAACCTTGGAGTAGTTCCTCCTAGATCCAAAATTCAATTTAATTACTTAGAAATGGCTGAAAACACTAGAAAAAATATATTAAATTCAATTTAATATGTAAAATCTATGAAGAATATGAGGCAAAATAATGTATAATTTATTAGTTATCAGTTTCTAATCAATGCTTAGAAGCATTTTCTAGCTAGGCTCAAAGGCAAGATTCCATGGGGATGGATGGTAGCTCTTATAGCTACCAAGGATCAAGCCTTTGACAAGAAATATTTTGAGCAGTACCTAGTTCCGAGAAAGAAGACCGATAATTTGAATCTTAAAACATGGAGGAATATTAGTTTGATTAGGCATGAAGGGTGCAATTATGTTCTTGTGTCGGATTTTGCTCCTTCAACGCAAGAAGAGATTTACCGCCGTGCACTAGAGGTTGTACAAGGATGAGGAGGTAAGGATTCAAGTAAAGATGAGGAAATGTCCATGCAAGCCATAGAAGAAGGCAATGACAAGGATTCATGATTTCAAGATACATTCCTTGGTACACTTGATAAGAACACAAGGGCTTTGAACAACTTTCGTATAGGTGTTGATCACGGTTTCAACTCCTTGGAGGATCATATGGCTGTCATAGAGAAAAATAAGATGACCTCTATGACATGATGAGCACCTTTATGAAGAACTTCCCACATCATCCACCTCTACCACCTCCGGCTATCCAAATTACTTTCTTTTTATCAACCAAACCATCTTTTACTCTTTGTTTTTCTAGTTTTTTTTTTTTTTAAAACTATGGCATATTTTGGAGATTGTGTTTACATTGCTTGTATTTGGTACATTGGCTTTTATAAGCCTCTTTTATGGTTTGGATGCTTTAGTTTCTTATCTCAATTTTGGATATTTTTGGATTCATGTTATGTTATGTTTTGAATCTTTGGTTCAATTTTGAGCTTTGTTTTTAAATTTTGGATATTGTTGCCTTGATTATTGATTGGATGATTGGCTTGGCTTTTCACCTTTTTGCTTGATTACAAAAAGGGGGAGAAAAGTTAATTTTCAAGCTTATGTACATATATTGCTTGATTATTGCATTATTGACTAATTATTGCATTGTTAGTATAATTTGAGACATTTCAATTATTGTATGCATATATATGGGTAAAAGTTTTTGCTTGGTTATTGTTGAGCTTAATGCATTAAAGTTTATGAATTTTGCAGTATTATTTTCTTGTAAAATAGTGTTTCATGCAAAATTTTCACCAAAAATGTTGACATACCAATAGGGGGAGTAATGCCAAATTTTTGCATAAAATTTTGACAAAGTCTTTAAGATTAGTTTTATAGCATTTCATTATTTTTACTTGAAACTAGACTAAGGTTTTGTCATCATAAAAATGGAGAGATTGTTGTCCTCCATATTTTGATGATTCCAAAACCATTAGTATAGTTATTATTGAAATAAAATGTATTTGTCAAAATTATGCGTGATTGAGCTTATTAAGAGCAAATAATGTTTGATTTAATGTTTCTGGTACTTCGTATTATGCCTATATACTTTGAATAGACTAATATACATTTTAGAATCAAAGTATTTTCATATAGTGCAAAAATAGGTAGATATGCCCGTATCAAGATCCCCAAAATGAACCATAGAAGGGGAAATATTCAAAATCATATCCAACTAAAGAAGGTACAAAGAAAACCCATCTATAAGTACGAAGACTACAAAATAATACATCACATCTAACTTTATTACAAAGAAACTAAGAAACTAAGATGAAAAAGATTAAAAAAAAAAGGTGAGATTACCAGTGGTAAAGCCACTAGAGGAAGCCTTTTTAAAGTTCAAAATGCTGCTCAAACCCTAGATGAGAGATTATGTAGATATTATTAAATCCATTATCATTGATTTTGTTGAGAAATGATTCAAAAAATATGTTGTGAATTGGTCTTAATTTGTTTTAGATATTTACTCCTTAATTTTCTATTTTTAGTTAATAAGATAAATAGTGCGTTAGTAGTTAAAGTATCATATGTGTGTTCAGATTTTTTAGTCTTATTAGTTGCATTGTAAGCCTATAAAATGGATGCAACAATTGAGTTATTTTTTTGCAATATTATTCTCAATGTACAACTATGTTTATTGACTATGTTTCCCAAAATTTGTGGTTTCAGATCACTGGTGTGAGAGAGTGGGTAGAGAGTAAATGCATGAGTTGAGTGACACACTTGAGAGAAAATACAATGCCCAACAACGACATTACGATGAGTGCTGTACAACCACTCACTCCCATCTTTAAGGAAGAAGGATATGAATTTTGGAGTATTCATATGAAAACTCTACTCAAATCTCAAGATCTTTGGGATGTTGTAGAGTATGGATATAAAGATCCCAATGATGATGAAAGCAGGTTGTGAGAGAACAAGAAGAAAGATTCTAAAGCTTTGGCAATTATTTAGCAGACTGTTCACGATAGTGTTTTCTCAAGGATTGCAACAGCAATCACATCAAAGTAAGCTTGGTCCATTATGTAGAAGGAGTTTCAAAGGTTATTATAATGAGATTGCAATCACTTCGATGTGAATTTGAAACCTTAGACATAAAAATGAAGAATCGATTATTCATTTTTTGTCAAGAGCAACAGTAATAGTTAGTCAAATAAGTTCTTACTGCGAGAAGATTACTGACCAGATCATTATTGAAAAGATACTTAGAAGCTTGACTCTTAAATTTGATCATGTAGTTACAGTAATAGAAGAATCTAAGGACCTATTAGTATTTTCATTTGATGAATTGATGGGGTCCCTTCAAGCTCATAAGTTAAGAATCAATATATCACTTGATAAGAGTGAAGAGAAGGCGTTTTAGACGAAGGAGGCAGTCACCAAACCTGGAGAAAGTGAATGTTCAGCAGGTCAGGACATGGAAGAGGAGGATTTCGTGGTCGAGGTAGTTGTAATGGAAGAGGCAGATGTAGATATGATGGACAAAGTAGTCTGGTGATCAAAGAAATTTCAAAAATGGTGTTCAATGTTATCATTGTGAGGGATATGAACATAAAAGGCTAATTGCTAGTATATAGATAAAAAATAAAATTTTCAACAGAGAATGAAGAAGATAGTAAGCTTTTATGGCTCATATTAATACTAGCCATAAGTTAAGTAATTTGTGGTTTGTAGATAGTGGCTTTTCGAATCATATGACAGGCACAAAATTAGCATTTCATGAGCTTGATGAGACACACAAGATGAAAACGGAGCTCGTAAATGGCAAAGAAATGCATGTTGAAGGGAAAGGTATGATGGGACTTGAAACCAACCATGGTAAATGCAAGTTTCCACATGACGTTCAGTATGAACTTGTTGTAAAATAAAATTTGTTAAATGTTGGACAGCAAGTGAAAAGTGGGTATGCAGTAATATTTGATGATGATGCTTGTGTTATAAAAGACAAAAAATTAGGCCAAGAGAAGATCACTATAAAGATGATACAAAATAAGATGTTCACATTAGATGTTTCAAATGTGGGAAGTTTTGTTCTAGTAGCTGGTGAAAAAGATGACTCAAAGCTATGGCATTTGCGATACGGACATCTCAACATCAAAGGCCTGAAATTGCTAAGTGACAAAGGTATGGTTCTTGGACTACCGAAAATTGACTCCATTGATTTATATGAGGGGTGTATTTTTCAAAACCAAACTAGAAAATCCTTTCCTGTTGGAAAGGCTTGAAGAGCTTCAAAGTGCCTTGAATTAATTCATACTGATTTGTGTGGTCTTATGCAAACTTTGCCTTTTGGTGGGAGTTGTTATTTCTTGCTTTTTACTAATGATTTTAATTGCATGAGTTGGGTTTATTTTTTGTAAAATAAATCAAAAACTTTTGAGAAGTTTAGACACTTCAAATCCATGGTGGAGAAATAAAGTGGATCTTGCATCGAAGCTCTTCGTACTGATAGAGGCACAAAATTCTTGTCTAAAGAATTTAATATTTTTTGTGAAGAAAATGGTGTTCATAGGCAATTGACAGCTCCTTACACTCCGGAGCAAAATGGTGTTGCTGAGCAAAAAAATCGGACTGTTGTAAAGATGGCAAGAAGTATGTTACGAGCAAAAGCTATTGCAACATCTGTCTATTTGTTGAATCTCTCTCTAATAAGGGCTGTCATGAATCAAACTCCATTTGAAGCTGGTGTGGTAAGAAACCTTTTGTAAGTCACTTAAGAGTCTTTGGGTGCATTGCTTATGCTTTGGTAAATTCTCAAGTTCGTAAAAATACTTGATAAAAAAAATCAGAAAAATGCATATTTATTGGTTATTGTACTCAATACAAAGTATATAGATTGTACAATCCTCTTAGTGGCAACATTTTAATAAAAAAAAGGATGTAGTATTTGATGAAAATGATAGTTGGGATTGGTATGAAAGTGAAGAGAGGATACAAGAACATGCTTCTTTGCTCAATGGAGTCTTACTAAATGAAAACTAAGAGCAATCTTCAACCAATTCAACAGTTGGTTCCTCTGTGGAATCATCAAATTTAGAATGGACAACATCGTCCATTTTTCAATACACACCTGAAAGTCAAAACTCATCATCCATCCTTGAAGATTCTTTAAATGAAACACCACCAAGAAGATTTAAATCATTAACTGATATTTATTCTTCTTGTCAAATTGCTTTTATTGTTTTAGATCTTATAGCATATGAAGAAGCAACAAAAAAAAAAGAAGAATGGAAAAGTGCAATGGTGGAAGAATTGACAACAATTGAAAAGAATGGACATGAGACATGGTGGACTGACCAGAAGGAAAAAATGCAATTGGTTTGAAGTGGGTATTCAAGAAAAAAAAATTGGTATATATGGTAGTATTCAAAAGCACAAAGCTCGGCTAGTGGCAAAAGGATATGTGCAACAACATGGTGTGGATTTTAAAGAGACATTTTCTTTGGTGGCTCATTTCGAGATAGTGTAGATTATTTTAGCATTGCTGCACAATTACAATGGTCTGTTTATTAATTTAATGTTAAATCTATATTTTTGAACGAAGATTTATCATAAGAAGTTTATGTAACTCAACCAGAAGGCTTCTTAGTGAAAGGCAAAGAAACAAAGGAGTACAAGTTGAGGAAAGCCTTACATGGCTTGAAGCAGTCTCCTCGAGCATGGTACATCAAAATCAATGGATATTTTCGTAAAATGGATTCATGAGAAGTAAAAATGACCCCGCCTTGTATGTGAAGAAGGAAGGTAACAATGATTTTATCATAATTTGCCTTTATGATGATGATATCATTTATACAAGTTCTACAAACTCTTTGGTGGCTGAATTTAAATCTCATATGAAAAGTAAGTTAGAAATGTCAGACATGGGTTTATTACATTATTTCCTTGGTCTTGAAGTCCAACAAGCAGAAGATGGGATTTTTATCACTCAAAGGAAATATGCCAATGATCTTCTCAATAAATTTGGCATGCTTAATTGTAAGTCAGCAGCTACGCCTATGAATTTGAATGAAAAATTACAATAAAAGGGAATAGAGATGGCTGATATAAAGAAATTTAGAAGTTTGGTTGGATGCTTAATTTATCTAATCCATACTCAACTTGATATTTCATTTTCAGTTAATATGATTTCCAGGTTTATGCAACATCCTTCAATTATTCATTTTGGAGTAGCAAAATGGGTCTTGGGTTATATCGCTGGAACTATGGATTATGGGATTTTTTACACCAAAGTCTCAAATTTCTGATTATATGGCTACAATGACAGTGATTGGGCGAGTTCTATGGATAATAGACAAAGTATTTTGGCAAATATTTTCACACTTAAATCAAGAGTGATTACTTAGAGTTCAAATAAGCAAGTTATAATAGCATTATCATCCTTAAAATGATAAGTATATTGCAGCCACTTTAGCAGCTTGTCAAGCCATTTGGTTTAGAAGAATGTTAGCTGAACTTTAACAAGTGCAACAAAGAGCAATGATGATATTTTTGACAACAAATCAACGATGCCAATGATAAAAAATAATGCATTTCACAACAGAACAAAGCATATTAATATTCGTTTCCATTTCATATGTAATTTGGTTACAAAGAAAGAGATAATTTTGAAGCATTGTAGCATAAATGAGCATTTGGTTGATGTGTTGACAAAATCCTTGTCCAAAGAGATATTATGTTACTTTAGAACTTTGTTTCATGTTAGGAATTTTTGAATCAAGGGAGAATGTTGAGAAATGATTCAAAAAATATGTTGTGAATTGGTCTTAATTTATTTAAGAAATTTCTTTAATTTTCTGTTTTTAGTTAATAAGAAAAGTAATGGGTTAGTAGTTAAAGTATCATATACGCGTTCAGATTTTTTCAATCTTTTTAGTTGCATTGTAAGCCTATAAAATTGCAAAATCAGCTCTGAAGTTTAATGCAACAATTGAGTTATTTTTGTGCAATATTATTCTCAATTTACAACTCAGTTTATTGACTCTGTTTCCCTACAGATCCATCGATTACAAAGAAGGAAAAAAAAGTCAAATTACACTATTCTTGAACTATTCTATATATAGGTATATAAAAGGGAAAATGAAAATAATTAAAAAAATTAACTACTATCTCTAACTATCTGCCTACTCTTAGAACAAAATTGAATTGAATTAAAATGACTAAAACAACCCTATTCTATTTACATGAAATGTTGTCATTTGGTAGTGCATCTTTTTCACTTTGTACAAACCATTGATAGTAATCATTTTAACAAGTTCATCTTGATTGGTTGAATAGGGGAATGTTTTGCATGATTCAGTGCGGATCTATTGTCCGTAGATGATGAGACTGGTAACATCAATCGTTTCAAATAAGGCGTTTTCTAAAAATAGGGATTTTTTTAAAAAAATGTCTTATTTGACGTGTGTTATTTGATCAATTTTATTGTAGTGGATGATGCGGGGCTTTTGAGGAGATGTGGAATCAACACTCTTTCATCCTTTTTCTTCTTTGTTGATTAAAAAGTGCAGTGTATATAGCCAAATTTCTTCTTTAAAGACTTTTTTTTTGAAGTTTTGTAGCTTATTCTTATCGATATAGTCATAATAATAATTGTTGTAATATTTGATTATTTTTTTCTTTCCCCTTCAGAATTGATCAAAATAACCTCTTATACATATAAACAGAAATTTTGAACCCAAAATGTCTCTTAGAGCAAGAACTACATCAACAAAGCAACAATCAAAACCTGAGGCATTATCAACACACTCAAGCAGCACAAACAATGATCAAGAAACCTTAATAACTCCTTCACTTTCACAACACTAATAAGCACATCAAATCTAGAAAATCTTCTTCCAACAGGAACCCTTTTAGCCTTTCAACTTCTAACCCCAATCTTCATAAACAACGGTACTTGTGACCCCACAACTCGCGACTTAACATTCTCTCCTTGCTATTCTTGCAATCTCTTACTTTCTTGCTTCATTTACAGATAGTATTAAATCCCCAGATGGGTAAGTTTATTATGGATTTGCAACTTTTAAAGGGATTTTTTTGTTTGAGGCTCCTGATCTTTCATGTTTAGGAGAAGTTGATTTGAGTAAGTATAAGATTAAGTTCATTGATGGAGTTCATGCTGTTTTATTTGTGCTTGTTTTTGTTGTTGTGGCTTTGAGAGATAAAAATTTAGTGAATTGTTTTTATCCTATGCCTCAACATGAGACTCAAGAAGTTTTGGATATTGTTCCTATTGGAATTGGGCTTATTTGCAGCTTCTTGTTTTTCCTACTAGAAAGCATGGAATTGGCTATCCTGTTACTTCTGGAAAATAAAATTAAGGGAAAAAAACTTTTTTTTTTCTTACATTTTATTGTGATACAGATCAACCTAAAATGGTTCTAGAAAGATCTGGACCCCCCAAGGATAAATTAAGGCCCATACTAGAAGGCCATGTTCATCATAAGCATTGCCACGTGGACCACTCACAACGTGTCACGTGGCTCAACAAAATATTTTATATAGTACGTAATGTCACACTTTTTCGGGTACGTTCACTAAAATCTTAAACTACTCAAATACATTTTCTAAAGGATTCAGAGCGAGTCCAAATCATTCAGATCCATTAATGACTTGAGCGTCGGAGGATCATTGCTAGGCACACACCTAGCCCTCTTAGCTCACTATTGTTCATTGTGCAGGTTTATACATCCTACTGGATTTAGGCCCAAGATTAGAAGTTGTTAAGTTAAGAACTTATCAATTGGCACCGTCTGTGGGAACCTTTCATTCAATACTTTTCCTGATCTTGAATAGCCTAAATTCATTCAGTATCAGAAGTGATGGATGACCTTCAAAGTGGCAAGAATCCTAATGTTGATCATTCACCCAATCAACATCCAGGAAATGACAACCAAGAAACTCTGCCGCTTGCCCACCCCAACACCACTTTGAATCCTATGGCCTCTTTTTAGGCACGGACAGACATCTTTGGAAACACACAAGCAAGCCCTATCCTAACACACCCCATCAAGCTTTAACATGTGCCACTGTAGACCTAGTAACGGAGATCCAAAAGGCTATAATGGGAGCATTAACCCCACTTTTGAGGCTCTTGCAAAATCAAAACACTCCTGGAAGGCAGAATAATGAAACCCAGCTATTGATCCAACCCGACTTTTCCACACACCCGAAGGTCGGAAAGGAGAAGAACCAAGGGCAAAAGCTGCGGCTGCGAGGAGTAATCCAGTGGGGGCGACAGAAAGAGTGGGGAAAGATGATAGAAGAAGGAGAAGTAGTCTGAATAGAGAAAGCTCCACGGACTTAGTGGAGTCCAGAACCAACGAAGAGGTAGTGCGAAGAGAACGGAGTAGAGAGGTTCGTTCTAAGAGGTTGCCAGAAAGAGTCCTTCGAGCTTTGCCATCCAGAAGAAGGGGACACGAAGCCACTGGTAGGCAACCAAAAAATATGAGAGATATGGTGAAGAGATATGTAGAAGAACTGGAAGGAAGAAAGGCAGGAGACAGAGATCTCAAGTTGGAGCTGAAATCGCCATTCATAGAGAGAGTGGCAAGCTGTAGGATGCCAAGCAAATTCAAAGCTCCTTACATAACGAAGCACACTGGAACAACTGACCGCAAGCCCACATCCTGAACTATAAACATGAGATCGAGCTCTAGACTTGTGATGATGAAGCACTTTGCAGAGCTTTCAGGGGTTTGCTAGATGGAGCAGCTACTAAATGGTATGATGGGCTCAGGGAAGGAAGCATAGAAAATTTCAAGCAGTTAGCAGCAAGTTTTATGAAGAGGTTTGCTGCTAGTATCCCGATGGAGATGCAGACACAGGCTTTAGAGCTGGTGAAGCAGGCACAATAGGAATCCTTGAGGGATTTCTTGGCCAGGTTCAATACAAAAGCCCTTAAAGTTACTAACCTGAACTAAGCCAGAGTAGTGGAGGCTTTGCAGAAATGCACCACCCATGCCGACTTTTTCAAGAAACTGTCCAGGGAACTTTTTAGCAGTTTGGAAGAAGCGATGGCGATCGTGCAGAAATACATAAGGCAAGATGATGCTTTTCGAGTGAGCAAGTTTCCTAGAAAGCGAAAGGCAGAGCAGGAGAATTCTTCTCCTAAAAATAAGAAGATTAATGACAAAGGGGTGACCGGTTTCAAAATGGGGAGTTCGCAAGGTGAAAAGGTCCCCCGAGGAGAACCTTCGATGTGACCAAACTGACTCCTATGAATGCTAGGCCTGAGATGGTGTTTGGAGCATTCCAAGATCAGAACATCTGGCAAAAGCCCAGACCCATCAGGAAAAATCCTAATAAGAGGGACAGAGATAAGTTCTGTAAATTCCACAACAACCATGGTCACACCACAGACTCTTGTAGGCATTTGATGGAGGAAATTGAGAGGCTCATCAAGCAAGGGTATTTGAGGAGGCTCGTCAGGGACAACCAGAATGTAGAACCGCCAGTGAGGAAAGATGGCACAGCGGGAGAAATTACATGTCTGACAGGAGGTCCTCAGGAGGTAGTGAAAAAGGCTAAGACAGTAGCTCGAAGTGGGGAAACTTCCGAATTTGTGTTCTACAACGATCAGAAAAAATGGGCCGAAGGTGACCAAGGGCAAAGAATGGAAGCACCTATTGTTGTCAAAGCCATCATAGCAAATTACAATGTCCTTAGAATCTTAGTGGACAACGGGAGCTCTACCAACCTTTTGTCTTTCGAGGCATATCAAAAGATGGATATCAAGGGGTACGAGCTGAAAGAATTGGAAAGTCTTGTTCAAAATTTGGATAGGTCAGAGATCCCTACATCAAGATACATCCAGTTGCCCTTCACCATAGGAATAGCATCGAAAAGTGTGACAATCATAGCCTTATTTGTGGTAGTAAAGATTCCTATGGCATACAATGTGTTAATGGGAAGACCTCTCCTTAGTGATTTAGATGCAAACACAAATGTTCGAAGAGGAAGAATGAGATTTCCTTTGGCTGATGGGATAGATTTTTGTGTATATAGCACCACAGCTA